>APFE030362402.1:0-49829 GCA_000404065.3 Pinus taeda | reverse complement strand
GCCTCTGGTTGCTGTGATGACCCTGTGGGAGGTGTGATTTCTTCTCTGTCTCTCTTCTTCCCTCTCTCATCATTTAGAGGGGTCTGCAAAACTGGGTTTTGAGTTTGTTCAGTTTGCAGTGGAGGAGCCTGTCCTGATTGCTGGTCTTTTGAAGTACTAGGCTGCCCTGTTTCTGTCTCCTGTTGTTCATCCATCTTCTCCTTTCAATTTTGTGGTGGTTGTTGTTGCTGGAGCTTGCTGGATGTCCTGTGTTGTTGGGGTAGTAGAGGTACCTTCTCCTGCTTGGACTGGTTGCTTGAAGACCTGTTGACAAGAGTCCAAGTCAAGAGTTTTTTCCAAGTCCTTTACATTTTGCTCCATTATTTCTTCCTGAGTCAATTCCTCTGCTATTGATTCAGGCACCCATTCATCTTGATTAGCAAAATGTTGTACTTGAGGGAGTGGGGCATGTTTATAGGCTAGCAGCCTATATTTAACCCTGCTTGCACTGATGAAACCTTAAGGGTCATAAGGGACCCACCAGAAGCTTCTCTTAAGTTTGAGCTGTTGTCCTAGTATTTGGTCAACTTCTTGCCAACCATCTTTTTTGTTCATTGTAAATGGGCCTAAGTGATCCTTGAACTTCAGGTTGGCCTTCTTCTTGCCACTGTGAAAGTGTGTTAGGTCGTAGTTTATAAGCTGTCTATAGTACTCCAGGGCAAATAGCCTCATAGGGACATACTTTGGGAGCCTGTAGGGATAGAGCTCACAGCCATAAATTCTAATGGCAGTGTGGTTTTGGTACAAGTACCAATCACCAATCTTGTAGCTTCTGGATAGCTGCAAGATCTTCTGCATATCCTTGGACAATCTGATAGGAGGTGTCCTCTTCAAGAGGCATGTAACTGGATATACAAATTGATCAATGAATTCACAGTAAGAGTAAGGGGAATTTTGTACTTGATGGAAGACTGAAGACCAGAAGATCACAGACCTTCTCTCACCCTGTCAGTCTAGCTTCTTGATTGAGCACTGGAAGCTATCTCTCTGGTAGTACAAGAATAAGTGATAGAGGTATGAGGAATATCTGAATATTTCCTCCCTGTCCAGCCTTGTCAATTGATCATGTATCTTATTGGCAATGTACTTGGCATAATTGTATTTCATAGCAGGGGGCTTCATCAGGCTGTATGCAGAGAGCATGACCAGCACAATTATATCAACATGTTTGTTTATGGTGAACCCCAGCACAGAGGTCAGCATGTCTATCAGTAGCTTGTCAACCTCATTGAAATCTTCATAGGAGAAAGGAGGTGGCCTAGAGGGCTGGCATTCTGCCTTCATGAATTTCCTAGCTATGGCAGCAATGTATGAATCAGAAAGTCTGGAGCCCTCATCCAACAAATAGTTCATGGAGAAGGGGTATAGCAACTTGGTCTGTTTGTAGTTGAACATCTAGTTGATGGAGTCTGGAGTTATATAGAAGAGGATGCTCCCAGATGGAGACTTCATAGCCCTGAGATTCTGGTCATAGTTTTCTGCACATAGGTGGATGATTTCAGGGAAAATGTTGACAGAACGCAGAAAGTAGGTAGGTAGATTAGATTGCCAGACCTCATACAGGTCACTGCTGTCCAAGTGACTGTTTCTTCATTGGCAATATGTCTGCAAATGGTTTCTCTCTGCCACAAAGTCTGTGATGAGGGCATCACTGTCAACCAATGGTATAGCTTCTAGCTCTCTGTTGGGTGGATTTATAGGCAAAACATCCAGAGCAGCTGGAGTGGCCATTGTCTTGGTCTTGCTGGTGGTTTTACTGTGTTTCAAGCTTGGTGTGAGTTCTGAGGAATGGCTTACTACTCTCTGTTTGCAGTGAGCAGTTTTGGTAGTTTAAGGAGGCTGTCACAGGCTTAATCAATCTGTGGGGCACTATGTGTTGAGGAAGTAGAGTGTTTTTGAGCTGGTTAGCTGGTTATTTGCAGAAAATTGCTTAGCAGAGGTGAGGGAAATGACAATTTAGTTCTTCTGGCCTGTGGCTTGGCTTTTTAGCTGCATTTTGTGAAAAATAGGTAGATTTCACCGCGGGTCACGGGTTTCCTTGGGACTTCTTTTGTGCAGGGGTTTTAGAGTTTTCTTAGGTAGATTTTAGGGGTGAATTTCCACAATGTGGGTCCTTAAACTGAGTTGTTTAAGCAGGAAAACAGGATTTTATGGAGAACAGCGGACAAGAGGGTGTCTGCGGCAAAATACCTGGTTTTAATGGCGTACGAGGCATTTTCACCGGTCGAACTGGCTTAATTGCAGGTGGTTTGGTTGACAATGGAGGCGGCAGCGACTTTGGCGGATTACTTTTGCTTTTCGACCGTTGGAAGTTGAAATTCGCTTGCAGAAGAGCTCCGACGTTTGTAAAAAATAATGCAAAATAACGGTTTTTTATGCCTTTTTATGCATTTTTGGCATATTGGCACCTTTTTGTGATGATGTCATGTTGACATCATCATGGGCCCAGGTACGGACAAGGTGACGTGGGTGCCCAGGTGGCACTGACACGGTGGTAGGGTGGATAGGGCGACGTGGACGGCAGGGGTGACGTGGAGGCATGGTGGCGGCAAAGTGGGGTGATGTCACGCTAACGGGGGCGTGACGTCTGCGTGGGGGGTAGGGCGGTAAGCGGTCTCCCCGGCAGGCTCTTAGGCAGTAAGTGGTTTGGAGGGGGGGGGGCAGCGAACAACCCCAGCGCCTGACGCGTGGCGGGGGTATGGCGGCAATATCGCCCATCCCCAGGACGCAAAAGGCCAGGCAGCTCTATAGGAGGATCGACCGCCCACCGTAGGATGGGCAGGGCAGATGATCTGACGGTGGGCGACGATCGTGATATGCCGCCAGGTTAACGATAGGGGACCCGCTCGATTATATAATAATCGTTTAATAAATGGGGCGCGGGGTGGGTTTAGAACCTTAGGTTATGGTTTTTTCGGGTTTATTAAGCACGTGTTTATTTAAAAGCTTTTTATTTCAAAACTTTATAATAAAGGGTTTAGGGTGGAGGAAAGGGGGAAAAGGGTAAATGAGGGCGGGGAAAGTGATTTTTGCCCTTTAACCATAGTTTTTCTCAAACCCATAGTTTTTAGGAGGATTTAGGGCTAACACTAACCCTTGAGGGGTTAATATTTCCCAAGGAAGGGATATGGCTATAGCACTTGGGGGACGGGGAAGTTAGGGAGCTAGATCATAGGTTAGTGATTAATATTGTTTGTGAGGTGAATGAAGGGGTGAAGCCAAGTTAAAATGAAACTTGACTTAGGATATTGAGGATAGATGAAAATTATGAAAAAAAGATGTTTTTACACAAGAAATGTGGCTTCTTTTCATGCTTGAACTCCATGGTTTGACCAAGTGGTATGTGATTTAATGGAGTGGAACTGGAGATCTGAGCAGATCTCAAGGCCCTTTGGGGTGTTAGTAAGAAATGACTTTTGTGGGAAACTGGGGAAGTTAGACATGCTTCCAGTGCTTGTCCTCCATTCTTTTTCTTTAATGCCCACAGCCTGAGTGGCATACATTTTTGCACTTAATTGGCCAATTGGTGATGGATCTCCATTTTTGCAAGCTTGCACTACTTACCCATCCTAGTAATCCTAACATTTTTTCTTCATTAAAGTGGGTGCACTTGAACTAGCAGACCCTGATTTTCCTCTTTTCTTTCGACTGCGCTCCTATCTAATATCTACCCTTATTTCTTCCAAGGCCCCAGATTAAGCAGTTGGGCACCTTTATTTCTCTACCTAGCTAGTCTTCTGCCAAGCTTAAGCTGTTTGGTCAGGAAACATTCTCTATTCTGCAACAAGCAATTTAACCATGGCATGGTCCAGTTTAGATTGTTGGGTCATCCATCCAGTGTGATTAGCAGCAGTACTTGGATAACATGACACTGCCAAATGAGCTTAGTAGTGGCATTTTGACTGGCCACTTTCCTGGTCCTTAGTTTGGCGTTCTTTTTCACTTTTCTCTTGACCACTTGATTTTTTTGCCCTTTGATTATTCTTTTAAGGCATACCCTCTTTTCATTTTTTAAATTTTTGTAGTATGTACACAAAATATGGAACCTTTGCAGCCTGCAATGATGAACATATTTAGCCCTTCCACTGTCAATCATGAAATATGAAACCTATTGGTATAGGAACCTAACACCAACTACCACATAAACATTCAAAATAAAATGCATTTCATGTGCTAGACGTTGCTATGGTGTAAATTTGTTGACTTGAGTGAGCAGAAACCATCATGACTAAAGCTCGTGCCATTAGATCCTTGATACCCTTTCTAGCAAGCAAACCATTAATCTAAAAATTCAAGGATAATGTTAACATTAGTGAGAAGAACCACATACTTATCCACAAAAGATATTCATGAAAAAGGAACCACCTCTTCTTGTTTTTCATGATTAAATGGACCAACTTCAGAGGGACCAAATTAACATTTGAATGAAACACAACTACAAAAGGATGAATGACTAGTGAAAGAAATTTACACCAAATAGTAGGTAGCAAAAAAAGGTTGAGTTATCCTGAACATTCACCATTTGAACTATTCAATAGACCTAAAACCAAAAAGTACAAAGTTAACATCAGATTCGTATGAACAAATCAACAAAAATACAACCAATAATTATTTATAAATGATCCAACATATGAAAATACATAAGGAAAGAGAAAGTAGAATGTTTTGAAAATATACCTTATTCAATTTTTTCACAAAATCTAAAAAACTTTGTAATCACATTCTTCTAATTTGTATGTATCATTCCTAGTATTGTATGATAAGTTTGTGATTGCTATAACAGATTCAAGTTGTACAAAAGTGTGATCTGTCAAATCATACTTATACATGTGTTGCCCCTTTATTCTACTATACCAACATAATTGAAGCTCGATGCCTTCTAATCTATCCAAAAGGTCAAATATCATTATGGTAATCAAACACCCTATTACCATCCTTCTTCCTTATTCTTTGAACCCTTCTGATGTACCACATTCCACAAGAAACACCTTGTTTTGTACTTCAAGGAATACCTTTTCTTGCAGTATGTTCAGTGGGGGGAATTGAGTTGCTTTCAAACAACACCCCACAATCTGATCCAATTCCAAAGCCAATTGAAACACCCTTTTGTGGAGCCTTCCCATCTCGCCTAAAGTTGACCCCATTTCTCACTTTTGTCAACCTATCTTTCGATAATGTCAGATTTCCATTCAACTGACTAACCAAACATGCTTTAAACATATCCTTACCATCAAGATCCACCACTCTCTTTATCATTTTTCTTCCATTTTCATCAATGGAATCTAAAATTCCATCCAACTCATGTCTCCACTCACTTTCCATTATTTTCAATTCACTTTCATTGTGTACCAATGATAATGAAGATTGGAATATAGAGTTGGAACAACTCGGTGGAGAAGCATCAACTACTTCATCCACAGTTTGAAATGTTGGATAATTTGGATCCTCTATCCATGGTTTAACCCACCAAGAAGATTGACTGTAATTTTATGGTTGCATTCCAAGAGTTGATAAAATATCTTGTGCATCCTTCAATCCAATCTTAAGGGCTTCTACAATTTTAGTGTCTGTGGATATTGAATCATATTGCGAAAATTTATCAATGTTTTCTATTGTTTCTTGGTGCAATCTATTCCAAATTCTTTCTTGCTTCTTATAAGATCTATTAAAATGAAGCCCTTGGGGATTTGATTCTTCTTCAGCAACTCTATTAAGGGTTCCAAGAACATGAAGCAAGTTAGTGATCATAGGCCCTCTCCGCTCCAACCATCCCACCAACTTTACTAAAGAAGTTCTCACATACATCTGACCCAGTCAAGTGCAAAACACATGGAAAGTTAGAGTAATGATCTCGAAACAATCTCATCAACAAAGCTGCAAAATGGCAAGAAATTTTCACATCTTGATATGCTTCTCTACTGATGAAATTTATGTTGACATTAGTATGAGATTGTTTCTATACCCATCATAACCATAATGTGAAGAAATGATGAACTCGTGAAGCATTTCACACCCTTTCCCAAAGGCTTAAACTATGAGACATAAAGATGTCAATGTAGTCAGCAACAATCATTAGATAAGTCTCTATAGCTAGTGTTCTCTCTAACTTTCCACTTGGTGTACTTCTCAACTCTTTCAAACACCTCTGAACATGCCTTGAAGCAATGCGTTTTGTGGATCCCCAATTTTGTCGATCCGTCCTCTCTATATCTTCACCCTTAAGCTTGTGATCATCCACTTTAAAAGTGTGATAAACCATTCTGACATGACCAAAACTTATGTAATCATTTCCTAAAACCAATTCTCATTGACCGCTAAACAAAGGGTTCACTATCTTTTTGCCATTGTGAATGTAATCTTGGTCATGCAATCCTGTTACATTGGAGCCATTGTGCAACCCGGTTAGCCTCCACCCTTCCTAGGGAATTTGATATCGAAGACCTGAAGTTGAAGAATAATCCTTCAACATAAGTTGTCTTCTTCTGCTATCCCCATCTGAGGAATGACCAATAATAGGTCCCAAATTATTTTCCATGTGTTTCTTCCACATAGATTCTACCTTTTCCCATTGTTGATAAACAAAATTTGCATTGAACCTATTGCATGTTGGATGAATAACCACAAATAAACAAGGAATATTTTCATGTAAAGAGTTTGCAATAATAACACGTGCATAATGGCCAATAACATTGTTCCTAAAAGAATTTGTTATAATCTCATAGCCTACAGCTCCGTCACCAAATTTTACCAAGAAATGTGATTGGAATTGATGTTCTTCTTTCGTAACACAAAACCCCACCAGTGTATCACTTTTTGCTACCCACCTAACATATTTTTTCACAACTGTTTCATCTTCCGCGAGCAATACGAGAATTGGGCCATCTATACCATGCTTGGATTTATAAGAAGAATAAACTTTTCCGACTGCCTAAAAAATATGCTTGTGCTCCCCTGGGATATATGCTAATGACTTTCTAACTTGCCTTAAATTCGTAGATATTGAAGGACCATCTAGATTTCAGCTAATAAATCTATGTAATCTAGGGCCTCCTCGTAGCTTGATCATCTCATAAAGGGATTTTTTGGATGTACTATACTTTCTCCCTGCTTTTGCATGCATCAAGTTATGAAAAATATCCTTGACAAATTCCCAAACTACATCTTTACCTTGTAATTTTCCTTGCTTATGTGCCTCACACACATCCTTGCAAAACCTAAAGACATCCTTCCTTTCTGTTGATTCAAACAAATTTTCCTTTAGGGATCTCATTCTAATAGAGAGTGTAGCAACCTATGTACTCTCCCACCAAAGAGATCACATTGTTGATCTATGGTTAGAATTTGAAACCCTTGCAGAATTATTCAATTCATTGTGAGTCAAATAGTCGAGTCTTCTACCCTTTCCTGTATCTCGTTCACTTCTTTTATTGGTGCACATTGATTCACGATATAATCGCATCCTGAAGTCATCAAATTCTGGAACCAACTTACAAAAGTTGCATGTTAATGAATCAAATGGGATCCCTATTTTAGAAGCCCTATGGAAATGAATATGCCTATATGTACCATCAATACGACATTCAATACCCTCATAACATAACATGATCTTGGTATGCTTCTCTGTGGCCCATAATTTTCCACCCCTTTGTCATCCATTAGGACCTTTGTTTCCAATCTCTCGCCATTTCTATCAATATAAGGATACCAATACCCCCAACATTGTAGTAGCAAGGGAAGTGTTCAACATTGGAGAGCAATGGCGGGCGAACACGAGAGTAGGGTTTCAGCAGCATTCTCCTCTGCCGCCGCCGACCTCACAGTCCTGCAAGAGGATTCAGACCCTTCCGAAATCGCTGTTGTCTATACAGACTGGCTCGCCGCTGCTGGTCCAGCTGATGCCTTTGTTCCCTTGGCTTTGATCGCTGCCGAAAATCGAAGGAGTCGATCTGTGGGTTTCTCAAAGTCCGATGCCGCAACCTGGAGATGGGCTGGATTCATTAACAGAAAGGGGCCATGGGTTCTGCATCAAACCTATCAATTTCTGGGTGATCCGCTCTCCTGCGCAGATGGTTTTTTCTTGGGGTTTTTTTCCAGTCTGCGTTCCTCGGTCCTTTCCTGGCATGCAGCGGCTAACCGGTTCAGATCCGGGATCTCTTATCCACAAAGACTGCAGATCAGGGCTCTCTTATCCACAAAGAAGGCAGATCAGGACGGTCAGGGCATTGCTCGAGTGGGTCTTCAGGTGCAGAGTTGGTACTCCATTTCCCCGTGGACAAACCCCAGACTTGCCGGCTCCATGCCCTCGGCAGCCATCGGTTTTCTGAGCGCCCCTGCCGAGGAAGGTTACGAGAACTTCATGCACAGGTTAAAGGTCTTTCTCCTCTTTGCAGACTCGCCAGATATCCCGTCCAAGATCGCCGGCGCCGCGGACACGGATGCTCAATCCAATCTCTTTGCAGTGGGCTCTGGAGTAGTCTGGCCTCAGCACCCCGCCTCCATATCTGGCTTAGGTAGCCCTCTTCAGAAGGCTGGAGCAGCGGCCAAGGTCGACCTCGCACAACCCTTTGCTGCTTCTCCTCGGATTGGGGCTTTAGGGAAGGAAGGATTTGTTCAGGATGGCTGTTGGCCTCTTTTGCACGTGGGGCAGATCCAGGAAACGAAAATCAACCAACGCATATGCCTCCTCCCTTCACAGATCTGCAGGGAAAAGAGGCATTTAGACTTTTTCTTCCTCGTTCCAGATACAAATCAAGCTCATTACAGGCAAAACCATGTTACAATGGGTAAGCCAGATGGAGCTAGTGTAGAGTATCAAGCTTACTCTGAACATCAAATTGGGGATCCCCTCTGCAGCTCAAAGGCTTCTCCATAAAGGTAAACAACTTGAAGATTGCTATCCTATTTCTTTTTACGGCATTAAGAAAGATGCAACCATTATTTTAACCCTCCGTTTGAGAGGAGGAGCTGTAGGAGAGTCATCCACAGCCAAGGCATTTTCATATAAAGATGCAGTCCATGCTAAGAAGCCTGAAAAGACAGCTCCACCAGTTCAGGCACCCAAACCTTTTCTGGTGGACAAAATGGAGGAAACCCCCACCATTGAAATAATGCATCCATCGCTAGATGAGCAAACCCAAAAGTTTGCAGAGCACGCCATTATTTGCAGGTTTAATGGGCTCTGGCCGCATACAGCAGACCTCTACCAATGGGTCCACTCCAACTGGACCAACAACTGCAAGCTTCTGTTATGCTCAAAGGGCTTCTTCATTGTAGTGTTCGCCTTCGATGAGGACTACCAAAAAGCCCTCACTGCTGGTCCCTAGTTCTGGGACTCAGCAGGATTATTTCTCACTCCATGGTTCCCAGATTTCGATCCAGCTACAACAGTCATAACCAAGCTCCCCATATGGGTCCGAATCCCCAACCTCCCAGCGCATCTATGGCATTTTGCGATTTTCCAAGGGATTGGCAAGGCTCTAGGCCGCCTCCTTGATACAGACGTCTCAAGAGGGGAACTGGGCCTCTATACCTTTTCCATAATCTGTGTAGAAATAGACATGAGCAAAGGTCTCCCTGACCAGATCAATCTCAAAATTGGAGACTTTCATTGGACTCAGGCCCTGGACTACGAGAATACAGCGTTTCGTTGCCGTAACTGCCATCACACAGGGCACCTTCAAAGCTCCTGTCCCGCGATGCCGATACACAAAAAGAAGGCCAATCCTAAGCAGAAATCTAAGAGCTGGAAGCCTCATACCCCTCCCCCCATGGACGACTTTGATTTCAGCTCGGATGATGAGGAAGAAACCGCGGAAGATATGGAAGCAAATCAAGCACGGAATCTGCCCCAGGCGGAGCCAGAGGACCTGTCTGTTCAGCCAATCTCACAGAAAAGGATTCATGAATCTTCTCCATCGGATTCAGACAAGGAGACTTCTCCTTCTGCCCAGCTCAGCTTGCAAATCTCGCCTCACCTACAATGCTCTCCTGAATGGGTTCAAGTAGGCAAAAAGAAAGGGAAGAAGTACCGTTTAGCTGATTCCAACCATGTTGGGTAGAATCCTCTGTTCTGCTCTGCTTCTATGCTCCTCTTGTCTCTTCATGTTTAGTTCCTGTCTCTGTCTTCTCTTCTAGGGGCCGAGGTGGATGGATCATCCTTTCCGACTGCCCTTGTTCCTGCTTTATTGGCTGTAATTTCTCATTGTACTATATTTTCCCTTAATAGATTAAACTTTTACCGAGAAAAAAAACATTGTAGTAGCAAGGGAGATAATTGAGCTGTAATAAGATGACAAGAAACAAATAAATTTGAAGTAAGATAAATAAAATAATATACAAATTCATATTCAAGTTTAGTCTAAGATGTTAATTAACATACCTGAAGTAGAAGGATCTGCACTTGTAGAACCCCTATGTAATACTGGTGGTGATAATGGGACAAAGAACCTAGTCAAACTTTGTTGGGACTTATCATTGGTAGGCTTTTTGGGTCTCCCAACCATGCCACTCCTCAACCCAATCTCCTCATGTGAACCCTCACTTGTAGTAGTAGTAGTGCGCTTCTTTGATTTCATGTGTTCATTTAGAGAACTGACAATATTACCAGTTGTTGGCACTAAACAAAACCATTTATTGCATCATGTACATTCCACTCTCACCTTTTTCATGTCCTTATAGTCTGCAAGTGTTGCTTCACCACCTTGAACAAATTAGGCTCTTGTGTCTTGTTGAAATCATCTAGAATTTTGATTGCTTGATCAATATGAAATTGATCTCCAACCTTCACCGTCAGTTGTACTTCGTTACATGAAGGAATTTCACTACCACTTAGCATTGATAAGCGTTGTTGATGGCCCCTGTTTTCATATGATGGTTTTTGAAGTTGCGTGTTGTTCGTGCTTCCAAGGATACATCACTTGTTCCATAATCAATGCCACGAATTTCAAAATGGATCTTTATTTTAGATTCTCCCTTTTCTGAATATACTTTGAGAGTAATTTTCTCATTGACAAACTCTTCCATTAAACTTTTAACTTTTTTTTCCCAAGACAACAATACACTAGGATCAACAACTATGGCTTGTTCCACTCACAAAGACATATTTTCAACTCTTAGTTGTTTATGCATAGGTCCCTCCACATTCACTTCAACGTTTCAATGATTGGTATTGTTTTCACTACATTTGAACACTCTTCTTCCACATCAAATGTGCCTAGTTTCCTCTTGATGCCTACAAGTGTTGTAAAAACTTTCCATTTTTTCTCTTTATTTGGATTTAAACCTGTTCCATCCCAGATAAAATCAAAAGGGCATCCAATGATTTCATCATCCACAATTTCATCACGAATTTCAGAAAATGTACAACCTTCTTGACACTTGACCACTGTTATAGATCCATTCGGGCACAACAATCCCATCATCCATATCAGTGTTTTAGGGCTAATCAAACCCTAATTTCAGTTTCTACATGCCCTAAACAAGTCACCCCTTTGAATGCCTCCTTCCTAGAAAGTTTCATGACCCAAGACATCCAGAAATGGTCTCTAAAGGGACCAGCGCAGGTAGATACACTGCCAGGGTGCTTTGCAGTGCAGGTAGATACATTATCAGGGTGCTTTGTAGAGCACCTAATCCCTATTTAGGCTGCTCTGGGAAAATTTGAGTGAAATTCAATTGGGGTTTGGGGAATATTCTTATCTCTTGGAGTCATCTAGAAGCTTCCCTCAGTTATCTACTCCTAGAGCTCGAAAATGGATGAGGAATGAGTTAAGGTGCATCCTATCCTCTCATCCCTTCCTCCATGGAACTAATTCTAAGTATGGAAGGCCATTCAATGCCACCATTTATGACAAAACCTCTTTCTTCTTCCTATAAATTAACCACTCATCTAAGTGATCAGGGGCTGACAGGCTGGCTGGACTATGTTGAATTGTAAGGAGATAATTTTGCTATGAGAATTGGCTTTGAAGCAAGTATTGTGATGCTACAATTTTGTCATGCTTTTGATGTGATGTGGATGGGATCCAAGCTGGAGGAATGACTTTGAATCAGACACAATGGTTGTAATTCCTTCTTCGATTCAATAAAGTATTTGGACCTTTCTCCCATATGTTTGTATTGTTTTATGATGCTTATATGTGTGAAATGAATCTGATTCCATTTACTTGTATTTAGTAGATCTTTTGCTTTGATCGGTCCTTTGTCTTCTGCTAATGTTTACAAGTACTTCTCAAGTGTGTTAAGTATAGGAAGGAGCGACAGAATCGATACAAAGTAGACAAGAGGAAAGTGAAACTACAAGTAGGTCTTCTAATGCTCTTTGTCTTATCTATTGCTTATAGGAAAAGCTAAAGTGCTTTAAACTATTGTTCTAGATATGGCTACTTATCTAGGGAACTAGTGTTTATCCGTAGATACTAAATTCTCCAAAAAAAATTGGCGACCATACTAGGGAACGATTCTCTTTCCTAGTAGCTTATACACCTCCTAAGACATCCTTGTAGACCTTATTTGTGTTCATATATTGAACTTCAACTCTTTTGCATTTAATTTTGGTCAAAAATTGAGGTTAGATGACTCTTGAGTGGCCTCTCAGGAATTAGCACAATCTTGGTCAGGGTACAGTGCTCTACAGAGCACCCTTGAGTGAGAGACAGTTCTCTGCAGTGTAGTTAGGCCCTATTTGACCTACACTGATCCACCTTAAGTCAAATTCCCACCTTTGGATTGAGTTTTGCCAAATTTATTCTCCTTGATTGCTTGTTGATTGATCAATGAATGTCATATCTCAGAAAACAAGTTTTTATCTCCATTGTCAGCCCTACTTTGACTTTATTGATTAATGTTTCTTAAATTTTTTCTTTTTTCATTATTGATCCATAGTTAAAGTTAGAATATAGTTGATTAATCTTTGTTCGAAAGAAAGTGTCATAAAGTCTTCTTTTCCTTTGAAACAGAACTATCATAAATTCTTCGTTCTTGTTAAAGATTGATTGATTGTATGTGCATTAGTTTCCTTTTTGTTCATCATAACATTAAGGAAATCGAAAAGAAAAAATTGCATCATTCATATTGTAGTTTGTGAATTCCCTAAAGGAATAGCTAGGTAAATTGCATTAGATGTGCTCTTTTCTCTTTGTCAAAAATTTGATTGCTCTATCCCTACTAGCTAAGGTTTTCATTGTTTAATTGAATGAAAATAATGCTTATCATATTAGTTGCATTTTAGGAATTGCAAACACACATCACATGGTGAACCTTGAAAGACAAATTCTAAAGAATATCAACTTTAAATTTATCTGAATTTACCTAATGGAGCATTGTCACTTAACGAAAAAGTTTTAGAGGTCTAGCCTAGAGACGTGTTCCAACGTCATAAAACAAAGCAGTTGTCGCTAACTTGTCTGCAATACATCTCAAGTGTGATACCTCATTCCACGTACGTGAGTATATCGTAGCTCATCCACGTACCTTCGGGTATATAGGGCAGTGTTACAATATGTAAAGTATATGGTAATGCTCTCACTGTGCGGTTTTGCATTAGACAATGCTTATACAGATTGGGCCTCCACGTACTTTTAGGTATATATGGGAGGACAACACTAGTTTTCTATCCATCCTTAAGCAATTGAGTCGGCCGCCTTCTACACTATGATACATCGAACACAACATTCGTGGAGATCGCCTGCCCATACTTCTCGGTTCACCGGGAGGTATTCTATAGTTCACAGTTGCTTGGTAAACCTTTTTCCTAGATTATCCCTCTTTTGTTTTGTTCTGCTACTTTGATTAAAATAAATTTAATTGACCACAAATAACATCCTTCATGCTCACTCCTTAGTTGATCTTAGGTTGAAACATATGGCGACAAATCCAGAGTCCACTGATCAAGGAATTCCTTTTGATGGGAATCCTAGTCATTTTCCTCCTTTCGGAAATATTGGTGCTCCATATATGGCTACATTGTCCCTTCCGGGATTTACCATTGGCTTGCCAATATGGTTGTTTTCAACCTCCTTGGTTCACAATGTCGTGATTTCTCTGCAATTGATTACTCCTCCAACTGGACAAAATAAACCTCCAGTTGATCCTAAGGTTGACCCTTTGACTTCTTCCTCGATTGTTTCTTCCTCCCCTTCTTCCTCTTCGCCTGGTGAAAGTATTGGTACTAGTAACCAGGTGGCTAAGAAGAAGGAGAAAGGGAAGAAGAAGAAGAAGAAGTAAATTCAACAGAGGAGAAACCAAGAAACCATTGCTTTGAATGCAACATCTGATGAGAAACCATCTGTCAAGACTCACAAAGTTCGATATCCATGCAAACTTTGTGTGGGATACCATCTTCTTTGAAATTGTCCTGATATTCCTCAAATCTTAGAAGAATGGTCTTCTCATTCACATCATCTTGTATCATCAACTTCTCGAGATCATGCTGGTGACACACCATCAACTAGTGGTAGTAAAGTTCATGGAAAGAAGGGTATAATTAAGTTTCCCTGTAGGTTATGTGAAGGGAATCACCCCATTCACCTTTTTCCCTATCTGGATGAAGCCAAAAAAGTGTTGGATAACCATCTTGCTTCAGTGCATCGACTTCCATCTGGTTACAGGAAATTGTCCCTTAATCCATCACTAGTTGATGAATTGACTGACCAAAATCAACCGTCGGTCAAACCCACTCTCTCTGAAAGTGAATCCTATGAGTCTATACCTAACCCAAATCAACAGGTCAAGGAAACAGTTGACTCGATTTCACCTTCAGTTGATTGTCCCTTTCCCAAAGAGAGTGAAAATGATACAACTCAAGTTCTTTTTGTTTCTTTAGATTCCAATGATCTTGGGGGCAATCCTCCTGTTCCATCAAGACAGGAGGAAAATCCTCCCACCCTTGTAACTCAAGGGGTTATTTCTCCCGTTCTTACGGTACCACCCCCAAATAGTCTGGTCACTTCCTTTGATTGGAATCGACTGGCAGGATTTTTTCTTCCTTCTTATGTGCCTTTCCAGATCATAGTACAAGTTTGTAATGTGATTGTATCTAGCACTATTATAGATGAAGGTGCATCTGTGAGTATCCTTTCCTCAACTGCTTAGCAAGCGCTCGATTCCTCACCGCTTGTGCCTGTTACCCAGAATCTGTTGGCTTTTAAAAGAGGAACTAATCAACCATTAGGGATCCTTCCTCAATTACCTATTACTTTGGGAGGAAAAATCATTTATCTGAACATGATGGTAGTCCTAGGCCTGTTAGATTACAATTTACTTCTTGGGCGCAACTATGTTTATAGCATGGGAGCTATTGTTTCAACACTCTTTCGAGTGATGTGTTTCCCGCATGAAGGTAGAATTGTCACCATTGACCAGCTTTCATTTCTCAGTCCAAATATGGCTTCCAATCAATCATCTTCTCTAAGTGGTCCTTTTGTACCACTGGTATCATCCCCGCCATGATTTAATTATGTGGAAACCCGTTCCATGCCTACATCAACTGACGATCAATTCAGTGATGTTGTACATTATGTATTGGGGGCATTGGAACCAGATCTCTCCTTCCAGAGCATTGTTCTCCCATCTGATGAGAACCTCTTGGAAGTCATGACCTCCTATCATGGGTCGTGAAACAAGGCCCATGAGGATAGTTCTTTTACTGTGTCAACCTCATTAAAAAAAGAAATAGCTCTTACAAGGATAGTTTCTTGTCTTGTGTCAACCTCGTTAAAAAATGAAACAAGGAATATGAGGATAGTTCTTTGTCTCGTGTCAACCTCATTAAAAAATGAAACCAAGGATATGAGGATATTTCTT
Organism: Pinus taeda; assembly: GCA_000404065.3. Lineage (NCBI taxonomy): Eukaryota > Viridiplantae > Streptophyta > Pinopsida > Pinales > Pinaceae > Pinus > Pinus taeda. Next base: position 33,989 of record APFE030362402.1, on the reverse strand, counting down.
TTACTGTGTCAACCTCATTAAAAAATGAAACAGCTCCTATGAGGATAGTTCCTTGTCTTGTGTCAAGCACATAAGAGAGGAATATGAGGATAGTTCTTTTCACTGTGTCAACCTCATTAAAAAAATGAAACAACTCATAACGAGGATATTTCCTTGGCTTGTGTCAACCTTGTTAAAAAATGAAACCAAGGGTATGAGCATAGTTCCTTGTCTTGTGTCAAGCTCATTAAAAAATGAAACAAGGAATATGAGCATAGTTCCTTGTCTTGTGTCAAGCTCGTTAAAAAATGAAATAGGGAATCTGAGCAGAGTTCCTTGTCTTGTGTCAAGCTCATTAAAAAATGAAACAAGGTACCTTGGAGCAAAGTTCCAAGTCGAGTCTTTGATTAGATCTCATAAAAGAACCTTCATTCCATCCACCTGATAGCCATGAGTAGTCTACTTAGGTGAATGTAATGAAACTTTGGGGGCATGCACCTAGTGGTAAAGTTAGGTTTCCTTGTAGGGTATGTGAAGGGAATCACCCCATTCACCTTTTTCCCTATCTGGACGAAGCCAAAAAGGTGTTGGATAACCGTCCTGCTTCACCACAGTGACTTCCATCTGGTTATAGGAGACTCTCCCTTTCATCATGTTGGGGGCATGTAAACCAATCACAAGCATAGTTCTTCGTTTTAAGCTTATGTAAAAATAAAAACTAAATCCAAGCATGGGTTTTCATTTTAAGCTTGTGTAAAAATGAAACTGAATCCAAGCATAGTTTTTCATTTCAAGATTGTGTAAACATGAAACTAAATCCATGCATAGTTCCATCTGGTTCAAGCTTGTGTAAAAAAGAACCCATTTCCATTTTAACCCTCGTGATTGCCATTCTATCAGCCTCTTCTGCCACATGAGCCTTGGTTTTTCTCCTTCCATCATCACTATCTTCTTGGTCGATCATATGCTTTCACTTGGTTGTTTTACCCTTTTTTGAGGAACAGTTGCAATGAGTGGTCTTATTTGCCAGCCTCTTCACATAAATCAACATGTTTTGAGAATTTCCAACATCACCGGAACCATTCGCTACCCTAGACACCACTCGTTCCTGAAAGTGGAGTCCTCTTTATGCTCTTTTCAAACTCTCTAAACATGAAAAGATTGTTGAGCGCTTGTCCATTCTAGCTCGTTAACGGATTGGAAACGACATCTCTTGTATTATTTTACGCTTTTTCGGGCTTGAGAGATTAATTTACGAAAATAACTTGTGGAGTTTTCTTTTTTTCCCTTTTCAAACTCTCTAAACATGAAAAGGACAGAGTTATATTTGTCGTTAAACTCGTTAAAACATCACATAGTGAAAAACTTGTCCCTCTAGAGAAGACCGAGTTTCACCTTCGCTAGATTCGTTAAAACATCAAATAGAGATGGGTTCACGCAAAGGGTGAAATTATACAAAAAGCATATGTTATCCTCCTCAAGCTTGATAAAAATAAAGAGGCACTGGTCAGCAATGACTAGGGAAAATGGGAAAAAGGGGAAAACCACTTTATGGTAGTAGATCGCTCTTGGACATGACACTTTCACTTCATCTCCGTGACTATTTGGGTTGGGTTATCTGCTTGACAGTTATCATACTTATGGTCTATCACACCATCCATAACTTTCGTTTTGGGTCAATGCTGCCATTTCATTTAAACTATTTGGGTTGGGTTATTTGCTTGATGGTTATCATACCTATGGTCTATCACACCATTCATCACTTTGTTTTGGGTCAATGCTGCCAATTCATTCAGTGTTGCTTATATGTTCAAGAGAAGTCATCCTTTACAATACCATAAACCTTCATTTTCATGACCGCCATTCCTCAACCTTGTGTTATCAGTCAAATTCTTTCTTCAAAATCACTACACGTGTTTCGTGTCATTGATGTGGGATACATCAAGACCCTCCTACGACGAGTCGCTTCTTGTCAACATCAGCACATTATCCAAGAAGTTGACGTAGAAACACCCTTCTAGTACCTTGAGACTTGCAAACATCAATGGCAGGTTTCTCGCTTCCAGCGATAGGCATATATCAATGGCCTTCAACCGAAAGACTTTGCATGGTGTTCGACATCAAATCATCCATTCACACCTTACAGAATGTACTGCAGTACCTTGAGGGCCATTATCATTATCGGTGATCTCTCTCGCATCTGTTAACAGCTTACATCATTGGCTGGTAATTAGATGGTGTCTTCCCATGTTCGACTTCAGATCATATATTCACATGGTTAGACTCATACTTGAGTGAATGATTGAACAAGATAGAATACCCCGAATCTATTTTCATCCATCTGGGGTGTGATTTTAGAAGTACTAAATCATATGTACAATGGCTTTACATCGATGGTGATTCCGATCATGGGTCTATATATGTAGACAACTGTTTATGTACATGTAATGAAAGTTTATAAGCTGAGCATGGGTATGCCTTCCCTCAGTGATTCATGTAAAAATAAAAAATCATGATATATGTATTTTAATTGATGCAGGTCACCTTCCACTTCGATACCTCCTCATCACATCATAAAGCATTTCATTCGACATTGGCATTTCTCCGACTTCATGCTTTAGGGGGCAGCTGTTACAAATCCATTTGGGCACATCAATCCCATCATCTAGATCAGTGTTTTAGGGCTCATAAAACCCTATTTTCAGTTGCTACATGCCTTAAACAAGTCACCCCTTTGAATGCCTCCTTCCCAGAAAGTTTCATGACCTAAGACATCTAGAAATGGTCTCTAAAGCGATCAGCGCAGGTAGATACATTGCCAGGGTACTCTGAAGAGCAAGTAGATACACTATCAGGGTGCTCTGCAGAGCACCTAAGCCCTTTGTAGGCTGCGTTGGGCTAATTTGAGTGAAATTCAATTGGGGTTTGGGGAATATTCTTATCTCTTGGAGTCATCTAGAAGCTTCCCTCAGTTATCTACTCCTATGAGCTCGAAAATGGATGAGGAATCAGTTAAGGTGCATCCTATCCTCTCATCCCTTCCTCCATGGAACTAACTCTAAGTATGGAAGGCCATTCAATGCCACCATTTATGACAAAACCTCCTTCTTCTTCCTATAAATTTACCACTCATCTAAGTGATCAAGGGATGGAAGGCTAGCTGGACTTTGCTAAAGTGTAAGGAGATAATGTTGCTACGAGAATTGGCTTTGAAGCAAGTATTGTGATGCTACAAGTTTGTCATGCTTTTGATGTGATGTGGATGGGATCCAAGCTGGAGGAATGACTTTGAATCAGACAGAATGGTTGTAATTCCTTCTTCCATTCAATAAAGTATTTGAACCTTTCTCCCATATGTTTGTATTGTTTTATGATGCTTATATGTGTGAAATGAATCTGATTCCATTTACTTATATTCAGTAGATCTTTTGCTTTGACCGATCCTTTGCCTTATGTTAATGTTTACAGGTACTTCTCAAGCGTGTTAAGTACGGGAAGGAGCGACAGAATCGATACAAAGGAGACAAGAGGAAAGAAAAACTACAAGTAGGTCTTCTAATCCTCTTTGTCTTATCTATTTCTTGTAGGAAAAGGCTAAAGTGCTTTAAACTGTTGTTCTAGATATGGCTACCTATCTAGGGAATCAATGTTTATCCGTAGATACTAAATTCTCCAAAACAACCATGTCAATGATAGAATTTTCTTCACCAATAGCAATTTTATATAACAACTCCATCTGTTTTTGCACATAAATAAATGAAAAAGTAAGTAAAATTCCACAAGCATATTGGTTATTATAAAAAAAATAAAGCAAGGAAGCAAAGTATGAAATTTCAATTCAAAGCTCCAAAAAACATGAAGAAATATTACTATTTGGATGAAACACCTTGATTCAAAATGTACCATCGGTGGATTCCTCAAATGGAACTAAAACCATAAATAAAACATATTACTAAAACAAATTTGAGAGTTGATTTATTGTTGCACCAGAACTCTTTTTAGCCTCTTGGGTGGGTGTTAGAATACATTTTCTCCACAATTTAAAGCATCTAGATTGAGCAAGGCCAATGTGGGTTGTAATTATTTAACTATGATAATTTCTTCTTTTGAAGCGCATTATGCAGTTTGGGGCAAAGAGACTTCAAATGACATGACATTTGAATTCTATAATATCGAGTACACTCCATGTCAGGATCTAATGAGATTGCATAAATTTGATAGAACTAGGTTGATACATGGGTCATTGTCTAGACAAGGAGGAGGCCTTGAAATTCCCAGGCTACTGAGCATTTCTGGATATAAAAAGCACCATCATAATTTTCCGATGGGTTGTGGTCCATTTGTAAACTGGTAGAATTCTTAGTTAGGCTAATAGTCCAGCAGTTGGCCAGTAAAAAATTGTGTTGCTTGTACCAAGCTTGACCTGCTTAGTGGCCTGCATGCTGCATTTCCCTATTTTCTAAAGGGATGTGGTCTAGCTGTAGACTGGCAGAATTCTTAGTTAGATTGTGGTCTAGAAGTGCATTAGAGAAAGTGTCTAATCATGATTGATGAGTTCAACAATTAATTCTTCCAACACCAAGGTACATAGAAGGATTGGTGCTAATGATTAAATGACATTTCCATACCATCTTACATGATGGAATCCAATGGAAACATTGCAATTTTACCAATCATGAAATCCTACCAACTATAAAGTATGTAACCACTCTCAAACATCCTTAAACAATTAATGGTAATGTTAAAAATTTAAGAAAAATGACAAAAAAGGCAAGGAAAATATCAGCTTTTATTTTCAAAATTAATATTACCATTAATTTCTAGGGTTAGGTTTAGTAAAGTACCAAGGTTATATATTTTTATTTGTTTCTAAATAATTCTCTAATAATTTGATGCACTCTAGCCATGTCATAAGATATTGTATGAAACTAGCTATTTCTATACAAAATCAACAATCGATTCCTTATCAAATTAGCCTTAATAGGTTTGAAACATCAAACAACACCAAAACCGATCAAACCAACTAATTCCACCAATTCCAACTTAGTTTCAATAACACTACAATAAGTTTGTTATGTAATATCATCTTCCTATTTATGTTTTGACTCTAGTAAAAACTAATCAGGGTATCTAACATTTTGTTTGTCATCTTCTTCTCAGACATATGAAGGAACATATGGTCCTTTAGGGAATCCAAAATCATCCATACTTGGCCTTCAATTCCTTTTTGTTGTGGGCTATCAATTCCTGCAAATCTATGGGCAAAGTCACAATGTCTGGAACAATATCCCAAAGATTATTCTCTTTTAGCAAGAGTGTAACTTTCAACCTTCCATACTAAAAAATTTGAGACACCATCCAATTTTCCCTCAAACCTAATGCTAGCCAATGTCGTTTCTAAGAAATTAGTTTGAAATACTCTAATTTTTAGTACTTTCCAACAATTGATTTACCATTATAAATCTTTGAAAATCTCAATTAGAAAAGTTTGTTCTAATATCATGTGAAAATTTCAAGCCCTGGGTGACTAATGTTCCTATGATCTCATGATTAATGCTAAAATTAAATTCTGGACCATAACATGGATCACGCGATAGCTAGAAATTAAATGGCAAAAGCATACAAATTAATCACATACACATATAATTACTCCTTCAAATCAAGTTTTCATTCATTCAAAAATCTTATTAAAAACCTCCACACATCCTCAAATGAAAACAATACTACACAAATGCCAAATAACACCCTAAACTGAGCTTGTACAATCTGCTCAAAAAAGTACAGAATACTAAAAATAACCAGAAACTACAGAAAAATACTATACAACTTATGAAACAACCTGTACAGAGATGTCCATACAACTGTACAGAACTATCCCGTAAAACTGTATGGCACTATTCAACACCTGTACTAATTTTCTGCTGCCTGGATTCACTTCTACCTGAATGCCTCGTTTGTGTTGAAAAACCTCTACCTTGCCCTATCTTTATACTTTTAATAGAGAATTTGTTTTTAATATTACTCAATTACTAAATATACTCAAGTGAATTACAAAAATATAATTAGTTTTCAAGGATACTTTTCAAAAATATCTCAAAATTTCTTCACATGTTTACACTTCTGTCCAAACGCTATCCAAACTATAATTCTCAACGTGTTCCTCCTCTCCACTTCTATGTTCTCTTCTTCCTGAGAAAGTGAAAATGAATGCTCTTCTAAAGCACTAGTAAACTTAAAAGCCCTTTTGATTCAAAATACAACCCAAAACCCTGTGCAAGGACTGTTTACTCCCATATCATAGACTGCCCACGGGCAACAATATACCTACCTCCATCACAAGAGCAATATAACTTTGACAATAACCACTTCTAAACCAATTACAAGTACATTTTATACAATGAACTAAAATGTTAAACAATTAATTATAGTCAGCAAACTTCTTACAACATCAACAATAGATCAATCACAGTCCATGCCTACCAAACCACTAGAATGCAATCTTAATAGATTGCCCACCAGCAAAAATATACCTGTCTCCTTGACAAAAAATAGACACTTATAGACTGCCCACCAACAAAAATATACCCGTCCCCTTGACAAAAAATAGACACTTACAGACAATTACCAGTTAACTGGCCGAGATATGTTTACCCTCTCCTGTTGTGGCAATATAGTTCCATTAATACATTAATCATAGTGAAATTGTGACATTAGCATGAAACGTTTCTTCACAATACTGAAAATTCAAGATTGTACTACAATACCAAATTATTCATGTGCAATAGCAAATGCTTCTCTTTCAGATAGCTCTTCCAGCATTTGAGAAGAGCCTCTCTTGCCTCAACATTTATATCTATCAGCTATCTTCTGTAAACAATTGACTCACATCAACAATTTCCTTCAATTTGAGACGCAATTGCAGTTTCTATAGGGTAGTCCACAGATAGGATTTATGTTATCCTCTAACCCTCTAGTAATTTATTGTTCACCCATTTCTTTCCAGAATTGAATTGTGCATGCATTTTATGAAGTTACCCCCTGCTTAGGAACAAAATTGTAATATGGTGGATCAGTAGATCCTCATTGTCTTGATGGGTGGATGCCCCTAATGCTTGGAACATGTTATCTAGGATTTGGACCTTCAATTTGAGGGGTACATTAAAAATGGATCTATCTTATGCTACGATTGCTATATGTGATGGAACTGTTGTCACTCTTTATGAGGTGCCTCCTCATAAATACCATGTAGAATATTTTGAATACCATGTGAATGAGATTTACTATGAATAATAAATTGGGAACCAAGCGATCTTAGTAAAATCGATTGCACCTCATGAGGAGATCCATGAAGATAAGGAATGTGACAAAGCATGGAAGATGAATTTTGATGGAGCTCAATCCCAGTTGGGTGTTGGAGTGGGGATTGTGTTCACATCTGCTGAAGAGGATGAAAAGTCATTTTCATATCGCCCAAAGTTCGAATGTACAAGTAACATAGTTGAGTATGAATCATAATTCATTGGTCTTGAACAGTCTTGAATTGGCCCTACACATGGGAATAATGTCTGCAAGTGATCGATGACTAATATATTATAGTCTTATAGATTAAAAGACAGTTCACCACAAAAAATGAAAGATTCAAAATGTATAGAAATGCAATATGGGATAGCATTAAGATTTTATAGGCATTTGAAATTAGGGCAATGCATAGAGAATATAATACCAAGGTTGATTTGTTGGCAATGTAAGATCCCACTTTAGGAATATATGAGAAATTTATCTCTTGGGATTGAAATATGTAGATTATCTTCAAGGCCTTGGTTCCTAATAACGAATAAAATTGACGAATTTTCCATGATGATGATTAGATTGTGATGTTCCTAAAATATATGCTGGAATTTGAAGGGATTTACATCAATTGGTAAGGTGAGAATGACATTTTCGATTATGATATAGAAGGACTTCCCAAAAAAAAGATTCCTTAGAGTGTTGTTCCTTTAGAAGGCATGTTCACCGGACATGACATGTATAAGAAACCACTAAGTGAGGATTGACTTGATGACATTTCTGAGATAAATATTAGATCTAAAAAGAATGCATAGATTGTTAAATTTAGCAAGGGTACTTCCCTTGAATAATGGAAGCGAAAAAAAAATTGATTAAGGAATAATGAGATATATTTTCCTAGTCATGATATAAGGGAATACAAAGGAGATATTATTCAACACGGAATTTTGCTTAAAGGAAGCCAAATAGTTTAAACAGAAGCTTAGAAATATCAATCCAAAACTTGCCCCCCTCATTCATAAGGAGATACAAAATATGCTTTCTATAAATATCATTGTGCCCTCTAGGAACCCTTCATGGGTGTCAAACTTGGTGGTTGTGAGAAAGAAACATGGAATGCCTGGATTTTAGGAATTTTAACTAGCTTTCACTTAAAGATAATTATCCCCTATTCAATATGGAGCAATTGCTACACAGAGTTCTGGGAGCAAAGATGTTTCCTATGTTGAATGGTTTTGCTAGATACAACCAATTTTTGGTCAAGAAAGAAGATTGGCATAACAGAACCTTCATGACACCATGGGTTACATTTTAATACCTTAAGATGCCCTTTAGATTACTTAATGTTGGATACATCTCCCATAGGGAAATGGATTTGCATTTAGAGGCCTAATTGGTAAATCAATTGAGAATTATTAAGATGATCTTTGAATGTTTTTGAAGGATTGAAATTCCTATGTAGGTCACCTGAGGCAAGTTTTTGAGAGGTGTCATAAATACCAAATTTCATCAAGTCCTAAGAAGCCCATTTTTGGGTAGATCATGGAAAGTTGTTGAGCCATATCATCTCAAAGGAAGGAATTCATGTCAACCCAATAGAGTGGATGCAATAAAGAAGATCCCTCTCCTAGAAAACAAAAAATCTATACAATTTTTGTTTAGTAAGATAAACTTCATCTAGAGGTTTATCTCAGATTTTGTTGAAATTGTGAAATCTTTATCCAAATTGCTAAAGAATGTTTGGAAATTTGAATGGGATGAGGATAGCATAAAATGTTTTAAAAATATAAAATAAGAAATCACATCCTCTCCTGTCTTTGTGAGTTCTGATTACTCAAGTGACTTTATTTTATTTTCATTTACTTGTGAGGATACGATTATTAGAGTGTTCCTACAAAATAATAATAATAATAATATGGTGCAACCTATAGCCTTTATGAGCAAGAAAATTAGGGAATATAAACTTAAGTATTCTACCATGGAGAAGCACTCATACACTTTAGTTTAGTCCCTCAAGCATTTTAGGTCACATGTAGGTTATTTTTGGATCATAACCTATGTCCCTCACAGTCTCGTAAAACATATCTTGATCACTTGATGGACAGGGACTCCCACTCATCAACTACTAATTTGCTATTAGATTCAATTTGCAATACTTTTACTATATGAACAGGATAGTTCAAATATATGTTGATTTCAAGTTGGCTGCTATTCTAGTATAAATTATCAATTAGAATTGTGAGATAGATTCTTATAGTACCTATGGCAAATAATGTCTATCTAAAAATAAAAAATATTCACATTAAGTATAAAATGCCAAGAAAACTGAAACAAAACACCTAGTATTAACGATGCTCATGATGCATAATTTCGAATGATATGATTTAAAGCACCTAGTATTAAAAAATCACGTCCTTCCTCACCCAATTAAACTCACAGATGCAATTTATTTTGGTTATAGATCCAAAGAAATCTCCTCTCACCACCAACCCTTTCCCCAAATCGAGCTGCCAAAACCTCTCAGAACCACCAGATATTCAATGGTGATTATATGGGTTTGCTTTGAACTTGCATGTAAGACCATAGAACTTATCCCCATGACCAACAGGTTGGCATATCTTTGTAGGAATACCAACAATGATATTCGAAGAATCATTCACAATTACATACATTTTGGGTAGACAATTCTTCCAATCTACAACAAAAATTCATGAATTTGCTAAGGCAATACAGCCTCGAGCAAGTCATCAACAAAGACTAAGATTCATTCTAATCCATGAATCTTTTACAGGATCATACAACACCCCTTGAATTGGACTTCCAGGGCCTAAATTTGCACCCTTCAGAAAACCAAGCCTCTATGTTCCACACCAATGTGACTTTTCATGGAAGAATGCATCCTTGAAACAAACTCCACCAGTTTGTGGTAGAATCGTAGACTTCCTCAGAAGCACATTCTTCCATTTCTCTATTACCTCAAGCTACAGGAATCCTCTTTTTCAAGGTTACATCTGTCTAATTCCACTAAGGAACCTACACTGGGGAAGCTCTAATCCAATGATTCTTGCAATATTCATATTTATGCACAGTATTTGTAGGTTCAATTGGTCAAATGCAATTGTAAATTGTGAATTGAGAGTGTGCGATGCAAGATTGATGGTTTTTGAATGCTTGAGATATCCACTAGTTCACTAGAAATAGGTCCTCAAATGGTTCTTCATCCTCTTTGCGTCTCCTCTTTTGCATGACTAAGCAATAAGAACTGGGGCTGAATCTAATGAGAAGTGTAACCTATGAAGGAGATTTAAAATTTTGGCTAGGGAGGTTGCATTAAACAAAAGCAGGTGAAAATCTAATACACCGCCTACATGAACTCCCTTGCCCTCCACGTCCATTGATTCCTGCCTATACAGACAACCTCTTTCTCCATAAAATAGAAAAAATTATGGGGCATACCTTTCTATGTTGGTCAACTGCTGGTTAAGTGAGGAGGCAGAAGCATGCTCACTCAAATGGCTGGCTGGCCTTTGAAGAGCAGAGGCGCGAAGGCTTTGCTCAGGTAAGGTCTTGTGTTGGTAACTGAATCAAGTGCTGAGAAACTCGATAATTGTCCTGCTAGGGTTCAAACGAGCAGAAAGGCTTAGAGTTGTAGAGGCTCGACTCCAAAATAACTATTTCCCTCTACTGTGATGTGTAGCCTGAATCAAGTTCTTAGAAACTTGATAGTTGTCCTGCTAGGGTTCAAATGAGTAGAAAGGCATTGCAGGTGGGTTTCAGAGGCTCGACTCCAAATTAACTCCTTCCCTCCGTTAGGATGTGTAGGCCGAATCAAGTGCTAAGAAACTTGATAGCTATCTTGCTAGGGTTCAAACAAGCAGAAAGGCATTGCAGGTGGGTTGCAAAGGCTCGAATCCAAAATAACTCTTTTCCTCCGCTGTCATGTGTAGCCCGATTTTTAGCCTAATTTTTCCCTAAGCTTGGTGTATTTTTCCCTCTGCTTGGCCAAAAAAATGTATAAAAAATACCTTAGGTTATATATATTTTTGTATGGTATATTAAAACCCTTTGGGCCCTCATTATAACCCCAATATTTTATTTTTTGATTTTTCCATTTTTAATGCCCCAATATGAACACACGTGATATAATATTGGTTTGTCAGTGATGCCCCCCGTGGAAAAACCATAAGTAGGTTCGCCCCACCTAATATAGGGTCCAAAAAAAATTTCCCCAGGGTGTTGCCCTAGACCCCATAGAAGGGGGATACCCACCCCCTTCAAACCCCCTGTGACCCCCCCTCTGCGCAATTGACACAACGAAGGGGGGTTCCGCCCGCCCCTCTAACCCCCAGTTAACTAGGGGAGCTAGTTGTGGAAAGAATATAACACAACCCAACATTCTCCCACTTGTTGTTTTCTTTCCATAGGGGGCTATAGGAGAGCTTAGTCATTTATCCAACCCTGCAATGCCCATTGTTTCTCTACACCAAGAGAACTTCTCAGAGCTCACATATCTTGTCAATACATCAGCAATATTCTTCAAAGTGTCCACCTTTACCAGCAACACCTTTTTGTCTTCTATCATATCCCTCACACAGTGATACTAAACATCAATGTGCTTTGTCTTTAAATGATAAGCAGGGTTCTTTGCCAAGAAAATTTCACTTTGGTTGTCACAGTCTATCCTTATAACTCCCTGTACTAACCCCATACTTGAACACAATCTTTGCAACCAAACTTCTTCTACCTCTGTAGTTGATAATTCCACTACAGATTGTTTCTTACTCATCTAATTGACTGCACCTCCAAATAGGTTAAACACATACCCACTTGTATATCTTCTCTGATCTAGATCTCTAGCCTAGTCTGCATCAAAAAAGCGACGGATATCCAAAACTCTATCCAATCCTGGTCTTCCTTGATAGCACAAACCATAATTATTAGTGCCACACAAACACCTAAAAACCTGCTTCAATGATGTCCAATTCTCCTTCCCTGGTTTTGACGTAAATATGCTCAATACTCCCACTACATGTGCAATTTCTGGTCCAGTACAAACCATCACATACATCAAGCCACCAACTGCACTTGCATATGAAACATGGGACACGTCCTCTTCCTCTTCTTATGTCTCGGGACACTGTTCAGTAGATAAATTTACACATACAAGAATAGGAACCTTCACCAGTTTACTATCCTGCATATTAAACCTTTGCAGTATTATTTCAACATACTTCGTCTGGTTTAACCAAAGCTTCCTCTTTGCCCGATCTCTTTTAATTTCCATGCCCAAAATATGGTTTGCAGCACCAAGATCTTTCATGTCGAATTTGGAGGACAATTGGGTCTTCAAATCCTGGATAATTGCTTTGTCATTTCAAATAACAACATGTCATCCACATACAAGACCAGATAAATAACACAGTCACCAACTAATTTAAAATACACACAGTGATCTTCTTTGCTTCAACACTATCACTAATTAATTTAAAATACACACAATGATCTTCTTTTCTTCAACATGGTCACCAATTAATTTAAAATACACACAGTGATCTTCTTTACTTCTGGTGAAGCCAAGCCCTTGTATGGATGTATCAAATTTCTGATACCAGATCCTTGGTGACTGTTTTAACCCATACAGAGACTTCTTTGACTTGCATACCAGTTATTTCTTACCTTTCACTGCAAAGCCTTCAGGTTGCTTCATGCAGATCTCTTCTTCCAGATCCTTGTGAAGAAATGTTGTCTTCACATCCATCTGTTCTACCAAATTAAATCAAAAGAAGCAACAATAGATAAAAGTAATCTAATAGAAGCTACATTGGCAGCAGGAGAAAAAATACCACCAAAATCAATTCCCGGCAACTGGGAATAACCTTTTTCTACCAACCGAGCTTTGTATTTCTCCACATTTCCTTATGCATTTGTCTTCTTCTTTAACACCCATTTGCTGCCAATGGGTTTCCTTCCAGCTGGCAACTCCACTGGATCCCAAGCCTCATTTTTGTGCAAAGATGCCATTTCATCAACCCTGGCCTCTTTCGAGAGTTTTCCATTCCCTGAATCTACTGCTTCCTTCATAGTTCTGGGATCATCATCAATAATAGATAAAGAAAAAATTGAACAGAAAGCAAATGGACTATACCTTTCTAGCTGCCTTCTTTCTCGAACTAATCTTCTCACAACCAGAGTTTGGGGCTCTTCGTATTTTAATTCCTCTTTTGTTGTAGAGTTTGATTCTTCCTCCTTTAGCTCAAACTCTATCTTCTCAGGTTCCTTTGATTGGAATTCATGTTTAATAACATTTTTCACCTCACTAAACACCACATCTCGGTTGTACACAACCTTCCTTGTTACTGGGTTCCATAGCTTATAACTCTTTAAACCATCCTTATACCCAACAAAGATTCCCTTTTCATATTTACTATCCAACTTTGTTCTTTTCTCCTTTGGAACATGTACATATCCATCACATTCAAATACCCTCAGATGTGAAAGAGAGGGTTCCTAACCATTCCATACCGTGGAGCTATAAAAAGGGTCTCTTTCACCCCTAGTTACCTCACATTAATATGTTAATCCGGGAACGTTTTGCTATTTCAAAGAGTGTCTCAGTCTGAGGCTATCATTTGCCAGAGTAATGCTAGTAGCACAGTGTTTGAAAATACAAGAGTAAGTGGATGCTTGTTTACAGCTTAACTACTTCAAAAGATTAAATCACACATTCAGAACATTAAGCAATTTATCAGTCAAGGGTTCGGTAGCAATAACCCATCCCTTTGGAAACTGATGGAAAAGGAAATCAGAGAATAGGTCAGGGGTCTGGGAGCCGGACCTCAGATGCCAATGCTCACTACAGCTTGAGATCATTCTTCACACAAATAACAATAAATGGAACGACAGATAAGAAATGGAATGGCAAAGAAATCGAACAGCAATGAAATGGAACAACAACCCTGAAATGGAACAGCAAACCTAAAATAGAACAAGAAGTCTGAAATGGAACAGCAATTCGGAAATAGAACAGCAGTCAAGAAATAGAACAACAACTAAGTCTAACAAGCCGTAACATCTTAGTCTATCAAATCAATTGCATTAATCATAATCTATAGGAACCAAACGTCAATCCTTCACACAAATGGAACAACACTGATTACTGATACATTATGGAACAGCACTGAAAACCATATATACACAACATACTCAAATAGTAATCTGATTCAGTTATCACCTCGGTTAGAAAGAATATGATTTCATTTCAAGATAGAACAGCAATATTCAAGAATTCAACAATCACAAAGAACAGAACTTCCAAGATGAATTATGTAATGTTAAGGAACAAGCGCACAACACAAACGCTCTGTAATGGAACAACAACAGTATTTTGTAGAAACTAGCCGTATTATATTAACACCTAAAGAACCGTAATATGATGCAGCGTCAATACAATAATTTTGCCTTCATAAACCTTAATGGATTAAACACAACAGAGCATGTGATGTAAGCTTTATAAAACACATCAGATTACCAGATCACGTCGATAAACAAACCACGCAAAAACCACGCGTAATGGTACAAGAGCAAGTTTCCTCCATGGGCGGGCCCTTAGCCTCCAGGGGTACACCGCTTGAAGTTATTCCAGATTCAAAGATGAAATAGTAACCAAGTTTGTCTTAATGCATCAAGTAAAATTACAACAGAGCAGTTCATAACAAGACACGATGATCAACGTTTTGATCTTTAAAAGAAATTACATAAAGGCATAATAACATCCCCCCTTAGCTAACAGTGTTGCCCCTTATATAAGGGTGATGACGGAGATATCTAAATGAAGAAATAGATAAAACAACGATCCCTCAGGATCAAGGATCCTAAGGGATTCTCAAAACCGTTAACCCTCAGTCATTTCTTCTCTTTTTTGCGCCGAGCTGATATCCCCACTTCCTTTCTCGGGCTGATCCGTTTTGATCTGGTTTGCATGCGGTCTCCCGTCGAAGGGACAGCAGTTAACCCGTCTTTGTCTTTTTCTTTAGAACAGTAACTTTTCGTTTTTCCTCCTTCCTGCATATGGAAACGACAATTGTCATCGTTCTCGTCTTGCATATTAATCTCACATGTTTTATAACAATTCTTTATCGTTTTCTAAGTTCATGATGCAAAAAGGCTTGTAAGTTCTAATGAAAAGATACTGAAATAACCATCAAAACATACCTTCTTTAGTACTCCACACACCCCCCTACTTACCCTTTTTCATGGCCTCATGAAAACATTGTAGTTGACGTGTAAGGCAGTGAGTGAGTAGGCTGGAGATGGAATCTCATGTGAAGGCCTACAGCCATGATGTGTAACTAGGTAGTCAAAGAAATGGCCTGTCTGACCCTCAGGCATCTCATACAGGGCTTGGTATCTGGGTGTAGGAAGCCAAATAATTGGACTACGGAACCTATATCCTAACCAGGATGGCCCTGCCCTCAAAACAATTTCGCCATAGAGGGGCAAGCAGTTGGCAGCTAGTTTAAAATTCTCATACTTAAATGGTTCTCTGAGCTGGATATTCAGATTAGATATTCGATATCGGAATTTAGCTGCATCAATGGCAGGATCTTTGATAGAGGAAAAGTATTCTAATCCCTGCCGAATGATTGCCTCATGCATGGGTCTTAATGCTTCAATCACTCCTGGAGTCTTCATGAGGTTTCTATGTTTCCTCCATAACTATACTAGATCCCTAGGCTCAGCTCTTATCCATAAATCTAATCCGTTTTCTTGTCTTTGGAAAGCATTATAGGCTTTGAGCCATTTAATTTGATTAACTGCAAATGAAATAAATGCTTGTAATTGAATGTGTCCAACAAAAGGGCCAGGGTTCAACTCGGTCTCCTGTTCTAGTACAAGGTTATGTAAATAAAATTCACACAGTAGTCTCTGAACTTTTACCCCGCAGTGCTTACAACAGTTTATGAAATCATTTATGGTGTTAATTTGTATGGGAGCACCTGCTTTAACAACCTTTATTTTCAATTGTAAATATCTTTCCATTAAAAACAAGGCATAGTTCTTAGCAGGGGCTCTACATGCTAAGATGTCATTGTATAAGGAACACAAGGTATCCATCTGTTTGATAACTACATCTAACCTACGAGTTACCTTCGCAACTTTCTCTTGTTCCTTTCGCCACCCTTCAAAGGCCTGGCTTTTGGATAGATTGACATTCCTTAGCTGCTGCTGTAGCTCTTCATATTTTTCTCAAGGGACTGTTTGCTCTCTAAGCTTTTCTGCTTCTTGCTGAGATTGCTTCAAACCCTTTTGTAGGGTTACTGTTTTTGGATCCCTTTTCCATGCAGCAGTGGAGGCCGGGAGCTTTACCTGAACTTTCCTATTGCGCTACTTTGAGTTCATAACCCTTATTACTCCCGAAAGTGGTGCCTCCGTCTGAATTTCCTTATCACGGGTCAACATTTCATCCATTTCTATTTTAACATGAACATCAGTCCATTACTGTTCATTTTCAATTGGAACAACAGTCTGTTTCTCAGCATCATTTGGAACAGCAGCTTGGCTTTCGACGGGGTTTTGAACAGCAGGATGGATTCTGGGCCTCCGCCCCTTGCCCTTGAGGGGTTTTGCTGGAGTGGCCACATTTTTCCTTCCCGAAGTCCCTTTTACCCTTTGCCTTGCCTTTAGAATCCTAATCTGCTGGTAGAGCTGGACTATTATGTTCAATAATCTCTGCTATTCCATTTGCAATTCCCTTATTTCCGCCATTTCCTCAGAAGGAACAGCAGGTTGTTCACTGCGGCCTGGACTATGGCTAGTTTCCTGATTTTCTTCCTGGGGTGTTTCTTCACTGTTTTTCTCTGGCTGTTCTGGGGCAAGAACCCTAATTGGTTCTGTTATTTCTTGGGCGACTTCTTTTTCTGCCCTTATTTTCTCTAGACTTTCTTCTGGTGTCTTCTGGTTAGGACCGGATTGTTCCTCTTCAGCATCTCCTGTCATCTTTTCATTGTGAACAGGCAGATTTTCTTCTTCTACCTCCTTTGCATGTGACTCTTCGGGTGCATTTTTCTCCTGGGGTTTCTCTCTGGCATGGAGGTCTGATGGACTGGAAGGTTGGCCATATTCGCCCATATTGGCCAAAACTTTGGCCGATTCATCTTCTCCCAATGGGTCCTGCAATGGGTTGCCCTCCTGCTGTTCCATTTCCTCCTCTTGCTCGGATTGCTTGGCTTCTTCTTCTTTGTCTCCTTCTTCCTCAGATTGCTCATCTTCTTCCTCTTTTTCTTCTTCTTCTTCTTCTGCAGATTGCTCTGCCTCTTCTTCTTCTTCTTCTTCTGCAGATTGCTCTGCCTCCTCTTCTTTTTCTTCTGCAGATTGCTCTGCCTCTTCTTCATGCATTTCTCTCTCATTGTCTTGCTTTCCTGGCCGTGGGGGTTGATCATCTTCTATTTCTACCAGCTGGCTGGTGCTTTCTTGGGGCTTCTCCATCCCCCCTCGTAGCCGTGCTAGTCGGACCGATTTCCTGTGCTTTTCTGGTTGCTCGGGTGTGCTGGTGGCCTGTTTACGCTTTGCCGATTTCTTGCGTTTTTCTAGACGCTCGGGTGTGCTGGTGACATGTTTCCGTTTTTCTGGACGTTCGGGTGTGCTGGTGACATGTTTCCGTTTTGGGGATGGTGTGGCCAATCCCCCATTTATAATGGCAATTAGCTCTTCCTAGTTGCTCTGCTGCTGGGTGAGGCTATGGTTGACTATCAACCGAATCAACCCATGATGACTAACAACTGACTCTACATGCTGTGCCTTTTTCATGCTCCGTGCAACATCATGAAGTAATGAATTCAACAATGCAGGTAAATTTACAGAGCATTTTTGTTTTAGTACAGCTAAGAGTTTAAGATGTCGTGGTCTTACCACGTCTTTTCTGCCCTCACAAGTGATGTAGCTTTAGATGGTCTTCGCTAATTCTGCCCACGGCTCTCCCAGTGCTGCTAGCAGAACCCCCTTTCCTCGAATTGTTAGGATCTGTCCTTCATCTTGGAAGATTTCTATAATCTTCTGCAATCTCTCCTTTTTTAACGTCCATACTGGTCTAATGGCTGGCAGTCTTGAGACTTCTGCGATTATGTCGTCGGTGACTGCTATGCGTCTCCCCCTCACTGTGGAGTGGTCCTCTTGCAAGTTCTGTAAGAATTCAATTGCCACTATCTCATTAGACTCCTGCAAGCGGTTAAGATAGGTCAGCCACCCTGCTCTAGCCAGGATTTCCCGGGCAGCAACAGAGATTGTTAACACTTGCGGTTCTCTCTAAATTGATCTTCCTCCCATGGTTTCGTTGTAAACTCTCAAAGGAACGACAGCTGTTTGTGCTGTTGAAACACAGATAAGCTGACGGACGCAAGACTCGTTCAAACTCTAATGCTGCAGAGTATACAGCGGAAATGGATTTGAACAGCAAGTCATGTAGAAAAAACAAAAAATAAAAAGAAATAGTATACCGTTGAGCTGTGTTATACCTTTGTACACAACTTCCCGAATAGTGAGTTGACACATAATCCAGGGAATGATGAGGTTAACCTCCTCCCCCGCAATGTGATAGGCTGTCCCAGCCGTCAAATAAAGGAGCAGCGCCCGCTCTGCAAAAATGTCTTTAAGGAACAGCATATGGCAATATGCCATGTTTACAAAAGCAGCATATTACTGAAATCGAAGTGTAGAGTTGCGTCGCTTAATACGTAAGAGACTGCGGTGATATGATGCAAGGTTGGGGATAAGACATTTGTCGTAAATAGAGAGTCTCATGCGGTAATTGTCAATTGTTCTGTCATGATTTGGTGATAATATATATTCATGCGTTATATGGTTGGGGAAATAACATATAATTGATTACCATAGCATAAGAAACAGAAGGGTGCTAATAACTTACCTATTGGTGTAAATAATGCGACTTCAATACCATTAACAGTGCTCCGCTGCCGACAGGTGTCCATAACCTTGGCAGAGTTGTTTATTTCACCCATGGAACCATGATCCTTTGTGTATGCTTAGGGAACGTTGTGTAATGTCAAACTGTAGGCCATTATGTTGGCTTGGTGACCAATTAGCCATAATGCCATTCACGAGGAAGGAGCCAAGAGTGGGCAGGCCGGCTCGTGATGAGACCTCCTGTTCCAAGGGTTTTTTATTTGATATACCTTTTGGACCATATCCCCGGTGTGGTGGCCATAGTGGGAATGCCACTTCGCTTTTGTCCTCATGATCATGGTAGGCCAGCTCTTAATGAGACTCCCTATCCTGCATTTGACAATTTATAAGTCATGTTTGCTCTTTTTTCTTTCTTTTTCATAAAGCGCCTTCCCTATTTATACACAAAGGGTGGTTCAACACTCCTTAAAAGTAGGAATGGTGGAAGAAGTCTTAACATCCCAATAGGAAGATATAAACCCTTTGCTCTTATTCCTAAATAATAATCAAAGAGGATTAAAAGGGACCAACATGATACAGATAACCAATCAGAGCAGAATTAGTAGAACAATGACAGCAAAAGATGATGAATAAGCATGTCCTTCCTTCTGTCCTCTTACCAATTCAGGGCAATTTCTTATAAAGATAGCGATTTATGATTGACTGATTTTAGTATGTTGTGATTTTGTTTCCATTAGATAAGTGCATAGCTATATTCCAAAAGACTTGAAAGAATAGGAACAATAAGCATCCTCAATTTAGAACAGCAAAAGGAACAAATTGTTTCACAGGGAGAGGAAAAGCATACAAATGGTTTTCCTTTTGAGAAAAGGAACAACAAAAGTCCACAAATACTGTTCCTTTGGAAAAGGAACAACAGCACACACAGATACCGTTCCTTTGGAAAAGGAACAGTAGATCACACAGGTGTCGTTCCTTTGGAAAAGGAACAGCAAGAATCACAAACGTTGTTCCTTTGAAAAAGGAATAGCAAAGCACACCAATGTTGTTCCTTTGGAAAAGGAACAGCAGACGTCAAAAATACTGTTTCTTTGGAAAAGGGACAGCAAAACACACAAAAATGTTGTTCCTTTAGAAAAGGAACAACAGCAATAAAAAATGTTGTTCCTTTGGAAAAGGAACAACAAAACTAGCAAATGTTGTTCCTTTGAAAAAGGAACAGCAGAAATGAAAAACGTTGTTCTTTTGGAAAAGGGACAGCAAAACAAGCAAATGTCGTTCCTTTGGAAAAGGAACAGCCGAGATAAAAAATGTTGTTCCTTTGGAAAAGGAACAGCAAAAACAAGCAAATGTCGTTTCTTTGGAAAAGGAACAGCAGAAATCGAAAATGTTGTTCCTTTGGAAAAGGAACAGCAAAACACACAGAAATGTCGTTCCTTTGGAAAAGGAACAGCAGAAATCAAAAATGTTGTTCCTTTGGAAAAGGAACAGCAAAACACACAGAAATGTCATTCCTTTGGAAAAGGAACAATAGAAATCGAAAATGTTGTTCCTTTGGAAAAGGAACAGCAAAACACACAGAAATGTCGTTCCTTTGGAAAAGGAACAACAGAAATCGAAAATGTTGTTCCTTTCGAAAAGGAACAGCAAAAATGCACAGATGCCGTTCCTTTGTAAAAGGAATGGCAGAAATCAAAAATGTTGTTCCTTTGGAAAAAGGAACAGTAAAAACACACAAATTTCGTTCCTTTGGAAAAGGAACAACAAAAATAAAAAATGTCGTTCCTTTGGAAAAGGAACAACAGAAATCAAAAAAATGTTGTTCTTTTGGAAAAGGAATAGCAGAAATCGTAACAGCAAAACATTGTTTCAAAGATATGTACAAAAATAATTCAAGAAAAGAAATTATGTACAAACTGTAAAGAGAAGTAAATTCCTTAATGAATTACAGGTGAGGAAGACTTCTCTTCCTCCCCCAAAATCTCCATATCTGAATCTTGGCGTAGCTACTGGCAGAAGGACTCCCGAGTGAGTGGTTTGCAATAGAGACGAATTCGATGGCCATTTGCCTTGAAGGCATATCCAGAACCATCAATAGTGATTAGAGTAAGGGTACCATTGTCATGTACCTTCTGGATTTCATATGGTCCCAACCAATGAGTCTGGAGTTTCCCGGAGAAGTCCTGAAACCTGGAGTCGTACAAAAGAGCCCAGTCTCCTTCGTGGAAGACTTTATTTTTAATGAGAGCATCATGCCATTTAGCTCTCTGCTGCTGGATCATAGCAGTGTTTTGAAGTGCAGAGAGCCTAATTTCGTTCAGCTCATTGATCTATTGTAGTCGATTAATCTATGCCTCATTTAGGTCTAAGCCAACTTCCTATGATGTTCATAATGTTTGGATTTCAAATTCTATGGGGAAAATGGGTTGTTTTCCAAACACTAGTTGATAAGGTGAGTAACCAGTGGTACTCCTCCATGTTGTTCTGTAAGCCCACAATGCTTCAAGTAGTCTGGTAGCCCAATCACGTCTATGTGATGCAACAGTTTTCGTTAGGATTGTTTCTATTATTTTATTGTTGCTTTCTACCTGCCCATTTGCCTGTGGGTGGTATGGAGTAGTGATTTTATGCTGGACATGATAGTTGTTGAGTGTTGCAGTTATTCTGTTTCCAGCAAACTGTAGTCCATTGTCTGTAATTATCTCTCTTGGAAGGCCATAATGTACAAATAGATGGAACAGGAACTGTATGACAGAGTCCTCTGTAGCTCTTGGCAATGCCTCTGCTTCAACCCACTTGGTACATATTCTGTTGCCCAAAAATATATGTTTTCTGGTTTGATGATGGGTTGATTGGTCCAACGAAATCAAGAGCCCATCGCTCAAATGGTTCGATGACTAGCTGTGGTTTCAGAGGCATCTCATCAGACTGACTAGGGCGTCCTGTTCTCTGGCAACTGTCACAGGCTTGGACAAATTTCTTTGCATCTTTGAAAATCGTGGGCCAATAATACCCTATTTGTAGCACTTTATGTCCAGTTCTGCGATCGGAAAAATGTCCACCACATGGTCCGTCATGGCAGGCTTTCAAAATGTCAAAGATTTCATCCTCTCGAACGCATCTCCTGATATGCATTTCTGCCCCTGTGTGAAACGAATAGCCCCCAATCCAAGAAAATCTAGTACTTCGCTGAACAATTTGTTTTCGCTCATTAGGGGTTAGATGCTTTGGTAGTTTACCTACTGCTAGGTAATTGGCAACATCAGCATACCAGGGTGTTTGAACAGCCACAGCAAACAGATGCTCGTCCGGAAATTGATCTTCAACTACTGCTACATCAACTGGCTTTGGCATTCTTGAGAGAAAATCAGCTACAGGATTTTCTTTTCCAGGTCGATCCTTGATTGTAATATCAAATTCTTGCGACAAAATCAACCATCTAGTTATTCTACCATTTGTGATAGGCTTGTTTCCTAAATATTTTATGGCAGAATGATCTGTGTACAAGATAACAGGACATCCAGTAATGTAATGTCTAAACTTATTGATAACATGTATTACAGCTAGAAATTCTTTTTCATTAACAGTGTAGTTTAATTCAGCAGGGGATAAATTTTTGTTAATGTAATAAATTGCATATGGTTTTCTATCCTCTTCCTGCCCAAGGACCGCTCCAATGGTTGTATCTGAGGCATCAGATGATATCTAGAATGGCAAATCCCAATTTGGTCCTCAAAGGACTGGGGCTGTGGATACGAGCTTCTTTAGATCCTTGAAAGCACGTTCACATTTTTCTGTCCAAAGAAAATCAACGTTACCAGTTAGTGCATACAAAGGTGCAGCAATACGTGAATAATGTTCTATAAACCTCCTGTAATAACCAGAAAATCCAAGAAAACTATGTACCTCTGTTTGAGTGGTGGGAGTAGGAATAAGCAAAAGTATTTGGATTTTGGCTGGGTCTACCTGAATGCCAGCTGCTGAAATATAGTGTCCTAAGATAATTCCTTCCGTCATCATCATATAACATTTTTCATGGCTTAAACAAAGCCGGGTAGCAATGCAGCGTTGTAGGACTTTTTCTAGTGTATCCAGTGCTGGATCGAAATCATCTCCATATGGTGTAAAGTCATCCATATATACTTCAAGTCCTTCATTTATTAAGTCTGCAAAAATGCTAAGGATAGCCCTTTGGAATGTGGTAGGGGCATTGCATAAGCTAAAAGGTAAAACTTGGTAGGAAAATGTTCCCTAAGGACAAGTAAAGGTAGTTTTGTCTTGGTCTTTAAGGGAAATCTGTATTTGATTGTACCCACTGAAGCCATCGAGGAAAGAAAAGAATTTATTTCCTGCCAAAGTGTCTAATACTTGGTCGATGAATGGGAGAGGGAAGTGGTCTTTTTGTGTTGCTTTATTTAGCTCCCTGTAGTCCACACAGATTGTCCATTTCCCATTCTTTTTTGGTACCACCACAAGCGGGGAGACCCATTTACTATCAGAGATATGGTAGATAAAATTGACATCTAAAAGTTTTTGAAGTTCAGCTTTTACCACATCTTTTAGATGAGGATTTAGTCTCCTCTGAGGCTGTCGAACAGGTCTCGCATCTTTTTCTATGTAAATGTGGTGTGCACATAACTAGGGGTCAATTCCTTTCATGTCAGGGTAGTCCCATGCAAATGCTTCTTTATATTTCCTTAACACATGGATGAGCTTCATTTCTTGTTCGGATGTGAGCTGAGGCTTTCCCTAGAGTATTCTTCTATGTTCATGTGTGATTTATTTCTCATTCTCTGTTATATGTGTTCTATTTGATCTTGCTCAAAGTCGATTAAGCTTCCGCAAGTTTATTTGTAGAAGTAGATCAAGTATTTTGCTTTAGTATATTGCATTATCAGGTGATCTAAAGTGGGAAATTCTACAAAAGACAATGACTATGCAATTCTTGTTGACATTCAAAGAGAAATCTTAGTTTCCAGTGAGCATGCAATCTTGTGAGGTATGCATTCTCTCACTCTTAGTTGAAATTGTATTATCATTCCAGTGAGTTTCACAAGTATTGCTTTCACCTTCGCAACTACCGTTCTTTCTTACTTTCGCTTTCACAAGTGTTGCTTTTTCATTCTCTTCGATTTAGCACATGTCACTTTCACTTTCTTAAGATTTTGAAAGTGTCATTTTCACTTTCTATTACTGCTGCAACTGTCACTTTAATTGATTGCACTCCTACATGTGTCACACTTTAGCACATCACTAGATTCATCTCTAGTGCACTCTTCTACATTAGTTGATCTTATATATCATAATAATATGCACTAGACACATTCCCACAACTTAGTGCACTTTCTAGTTGCAGTCGGCACTTGTGTCATAACTTCTTTTCTAAGTGTCACAAAACTATGTTTCAACTATCACATTTAGAACTAAGTGTTGCTTTGTTTCCGCTTGAAGATATGCATGTTTATTTTGGGTTTTGTGCATTCTATTGGATTTTGTTGTCTTATATGAGTGTGAGATAACTATTCTAGTACTTGTTTCCATGTCTTATTCTCTCTTGCCTCATTGGTCCCACACTTAGCCATTTTCAGAGTTTTCACTGTATTTGCAACTTGTTGATATTTACTCCATCCTGGAACTGCACATTGTGCAGTCATAAGTCACAATGAAGCACCCTTACCTCATGGAACTGCACACTGCACAGCCATTACATCCAAGGATTGTGCATTACGTAGTCATGGTGCTTAATATCTACCTCTTGCCCGAAAACTTTGCCATATTTCTCCTAGTCAACCTTTCACTACACATTGGATAGTCTCAATCAACATTCAAGCCTCAGTGCCTCCTTGACCTGTGCAATTACACGATCACTTGTATCATTCTTCCCTGAACTGTGCATTTCGCAATTACAATGAGCAAGCCTACCTCACTACATCATTGTCTCCCCCAACTATGAAGTTATATCTTCCAATCCCTCAACCATTGTGCATTACATAGTCACAGTGACTAGACCTCCATCACTGCCTCCTGGAACTACGAACTGTGCAATTCCTAAACCTCCTCCTTAGTCTTGCACTCTATCCCTGGTTCAATAAGTTAATTGCATGAGGAATAGGATAGACACGGAGATTTTTGAACTGATGTTGCCTTTTCATGAGTAGACTTCACTTGTAGGTGTTATCGCCTAAACATGGCAAGGGGATGATCAAAGGAGGTTATCAAGGAGAGGTTACAAGAAGGCACATGTGAAGAAGAAGCAAAAGGAGGAACCATCATGAAGGACATAAAGGAATCTTGGACCATGACGAAGAGGAAGTAACTCATATTGACCTGGAAGATTTTGACACTCACCTAGACCCTTTAGAAGGTGAAGATAAAGAACAAGTAAATATCCATCATGAAGAAGTCAAAGTCATAGCAACAAGGAGAAAGGCTTGACATGGACACATCACAATGAAGTTCACATTCCAAGTCATGGCTTGTCCAAGTGTCGTCATAAATTCATATGTGTCAATGTATCTTGCCACATCATTTGTGGAATGTAATTAATGTATATTAAAAAATAAGAATGTCAAATGAGCGGAATACAAAGGGTCCCACATGTAATTTGAAACATCACTAGAAATTTCTAGAGTCATTAGAAGTTAAAAGGTCATATAGGAATTTGAAAAGTCGTAGCAAAAGCTCAAGAGTCATGAGGGAGGTAAAGAGTCATATGGGAGGTGAAGAGTCACCTCATTTATTATAAATACACCCTCATAGATTAAGAGAGGGGATTGGGGACTTTTCACCTTGGCTTCTCTAGTTTGGCATAGGAGAAAAGATCCTTCTTTAGATGAGTAAGTGGTGACTTAATGTTCCTTTATTGGGACTAATGTCACAGTATTGTACTTGTATACCTTGGGACTTTCACTCAATATATGAAACTTTTAGAGCCGTTGCACTTTCATGCATATGTCGTGAATGATTGTGAGACTATTCTTTCATTGTTTGTGGTGCATGTTTATGTTAACACATACTAATGAAAATGAATTATTTTGTTGGCTTTGGTATGCATCTTGTTGAATGTGTGTTGTTACTTGCTTTTATGATTGTTGTTATCTCGTGAACTACTTTTTTCTTTCATGCTCTTGTGTGTCTCTTTTAGGATAGTACTAATCCTCTAGAGGCGCACTCCATATTTTCCCTTCCATGAAAGTACCTTATATACATTGCAATTGTATGCCTCAAACTTTAACTTGCTTGCTTGATTCAAAGATTTTTTGTATAACCTCTTATGTTTATAATTGTAGCCAACGAAAATTCCTAAGGATAATGGCAACCGACCCTATTTGTTTTTGGGTCTCCTACTCCAAACAAGGTGAGGTCTAATTGGGACTTCATACCAGGGAGATCCCCTTGGTTAACATATTTCTAGAGCCATCAACACTCCTCCAACAAAAAATCTTAAGGAGGGGAAGGAAGATCTCGTACCTAAAGTCACCCAACCAAAACCTTCCTATAATGAAAGGTTGACAACCTACAAGGTGCACACCGCAAAATAAGTTGAACTTCAGGGAGAACTGAAGAATTTGTGTGTCAAAATGCCTCCCCTTCAAGCCATGAAAGATATTCCCATATATAACAAGTTCATTAAAGAGGAATGGCTTAGAAGGTTTGGGAGAAAGAAAAGGATGCCCCTACTATTAATGTCATAGGGAAGCTAGTTGATCTTATGCTTGAGATAATAATTATCCCCAAGTACTTAGATCCTAGGATCCCAGTAGTAGATGTGCACATCAATGACATTTTAGTTCCAAACACTCTCATTGATCTAGAAGCTACAATAAATTCCATGACCAAGGAAACCATGCTCGAACTTGACCTCTATGGATCTCTAAGAAAGACCTATAATGTGCTACAACTTGTTGATAGGTCTATAGTAGCACCTAAAGGTATCATAGAATATGTAATGGTATCTATAGGTTCTTGGGAGTATCCTACCGACTTCCTTTCCCTTTATCCCAAGACCAATTTTAATTAATGGCTATCCACTCATGTTTGGAAGATCTTGTTCAGCCATTGTTGATGTATACGTCAATTGTAGGACTAGGAACGTGAAAACCACCAACGGGAAATCAAAAAAAGTAGCTTATATTATACCCATTGTTGACGGTGATGGAAGTCCACCAACATAGGGGGTATCCCCATTATGAATTTCCAAATAGACCTCGCGTCGTTTAGGATAGGAGCCCAATCCAGGAATTCAACCCGACCACCATTATGTTGATCTTAAATATTTTCCTTGGTTGAAATTATCAACACAAGAGAGTATGCACATAACTTTGTGATAAGGAAGTGAGTTAACTTTGTGAAACACCAATTTCAATTCATACAAAGCACTTCCATGGACAATAAAAGAGAGGGTGAGCCTTTAGAAGAAAAGTAATAATAATATCCTAATAAAGACACACACGCGCGTAGGAAGAATCATTGATTAACCCACAAAATAGTTCACAAACTAACCACAATCATGAAAGCAAGTAATAATGCACATTTAACAAGATATATACCAAAGTCAATGAAATAGTTCATTTTCTTTAGTATGTATGAACGTAAACATATACCAAAAACATTAAAATAATAGTCTTACAACATTCATGATACATGCATGGAAGTTCGTCAGCTCTAAGAGCTTCAAGATATTAAGTGAAAGTTCTAAGTACACAATTACAATGATGCAACATTGACCCCAATATTGTAACATTAAGCCACCACTTTCTCCTCCAAAGAATGATCTTCTCTCCTATGCCAAGCTAGAGAAGCCAAAGTGAAAGTCCCTTTACTTGTGGCATAAGGGCTTATTTATAACAAATGGGGTAACCTTTCATATCCCATATGACTCTAGACCTCCCTCGTGACTCTTGAGCTCCCATATGAATATTGTTTGCTCCTACATGAACATTGGACTTCCTAGTGACTTTTCACATTCCGTGTGTGACCCTTGGGCTTCCACACATTTTACATTTTCTAATTTTAAAAATTACATAATTATATTCCACCAATAACGTGGTGAAAACACACAGAACAAACTAACACTCTTGTGTTCACACTTTAGAAGCCACAATTTGGTGACTATGACATGAGACTTCATTGTAATGTATCGATGCCAATTTCTTCTCTTTATTATTATGTCTTCAAAACTTCATGATTTGTCTAAGATGTGCATTGTCTTCACCCTCCAAAGGGTTTGGATAAGTGTTGGAACCTTCTAAGTCAACTTAAGTTGACATCTCTCTATTGTGGTTCAAGATTGTTTTATCTCCTACATGATGGTCTCTTTATGTCTCACCTCCACAAGTGTCTTCTTAGAAATTATTCTTTATGACCTCCTTGAACATCGTCTACCATGCTAAGATGGTAGTACGTGCAAGTGAATTTCACTTATGCCAAGACAATATCAATCCCAAAATAAACTATTCTACCTTGTTTTCTCATGCAACATGTTTATTGTGATGGGACAACGCACAAGGACTGATGGAAAGGCCTTCTTGGGCATAGAGCACAGAGTCAAGAGGAAAGTAGTGAACGTATAAGCACTATAAATGCACATTATGCAATGGCAAGAGAGAGAGGTGAGGCTTGGGCACAAAGGGAAAGTCTAGGAGACAAGGGTGACATGCTTGGGCAATGTGACTATGTAATGCGCAAATGATTGAGGAGAAGACTTTAGAGATTGTGTAGGTTGTGGAGCTATAAAAAGGGTCTCTTTCACCTCTATTACCTCACATTAATATGTCAATTCGGGAACATTTTTCTATTTCAAAGAGTGTCTCAGTCTGAAGCTATCATTTGCCAGAGTAATGCTAGTACCACAGTGTTTGAAAATACAAGAGTAAATGGATGTTTCTTTACAGCTTAACTACTTCAAAAGATTAAATCACAAATTCAGAACACTAAGCAGTTGATCAATCAAGGGTTCGGTAGCAATAACCCATCCCTTTGGAAACTGATGTAAAAGGAAATCAGAGAACAGATCAGGGATCTGGGAGCTGGACAGTAGATGTCAAGGCTCACTACAGCCTAAGATCGTTCTTCACATTAATAACAAGAAATGGAACAGCAAACCTGAAATGGGACAGCAGATCGGAAATAGAACAGCAGCTAAGAAATAGAACAGCAACTAAGTCTAACAAGTCGTAACATCTTAGTCTATCAAATCAAATGCATTAATCATAATCTACAGGAATCAAATGGCAATCCTTCACTCTTAATGACGTATTGAATAACACAGAAATGGAACAGCATTGATTATTGATACATTATGGAACAGTGCTGAAAACCATATATACACACAGCATACTCAAATAGTAATTTGATCCTGTTATCACCTCAGTTAAAAAGAATATGATTGCATTTCAAGATAGAACAGCATTATTCAGGAATCCAACAATCACAAAGAACAGAACTTCCAAGGTGAATTATGTAATGGAACAACAACAGTATTCTGTAAAAACTAACAGTATTATATCAACACCTAAAAGAACAGTAATATGATGCAGCATCAATACAATAGTTTTGTCTTTAGAAACCTTAATGAATTAAACATAACAGAGCATCTGATGTAAAATTATAAAACACACCAGATTACCAAATCACGTGGATAAGAAAACCACGCAAAAACCAAGCTTAATGGTACAAGAGAAAGTGTCCTCCAGGGCCGGGCCCTTAGCCTCCAGGGGTACACTGCTTGAAGTTATTCCAGACTCAAAGATGAAATAGTAACCAAGTTTGTATTAATGCATCAAGTAAAATTACAGTAGAGCAGTTCTTAACAAGACACGATGATCAAAGTTTTGGTCATTAAAAGAAATTACATAAAGGCATAATAACATCTAACTCTCCTCTGAGCTAACAGTGCTTCTCCTTATATAAGGGTGACGACGGAGATATCTAAGTGCAGAAATAGATAAAACAGCGATCCCTCATGATCAAGGATCCTGAGGGATTTGCTGAACCGTTATCCCTTAGTCATTTCGTCTCTTTCCTACGCCGAGCTGATATCTCCGCTTCCTTTCCCGGGCTGATCCGCTTTGATCTTGTTTGCATGCGGTCTCCCGTCGAAGGGACAGCGGTTAACCCGTCTTTGTCTTTTCCTTTAGACTGGAAACTTCTCGTTTTTTTCTCCTTCCGGCATAAGGAATTGACAATTGTCAGCGTTCTCGTCTTGCATATTAATTTCACATGTTTTATTACAATTATTTATCATTTTCCAAGTTCATGATGCATAAAGGCTTGTAAGTTCTACTGAAAAGACACTGAAATAATCATCAAAAACATACCTTCTTTAGTACTCCACATAGGTCACCATTGCATGAGTCAACAGGTGGCCCTACTATCCACTAATAATTCACAATGAAGGCAAGATTGATTAAGGAATTGTGAAGAGGGCAAGTGTAAGCAACAAGAAGTTGAGTCACTATGCTCTAGGGATGCACAATTGTCCAGTGTGAACGGAGTTGTCCTCAAGATAGGCACAGAGGGAAAGTATAAGCAGCAAGAGGCTCATGACTAGGCTTGGAAGTGCACAATGTGCTCGTCACTTATTTGAGGGTTAAAGGTGTTCATAGCTTTCACATAATGTGAGTACAAAGAAGAATCAAAAAATTGGCTAAGTGTGATATTAGTGCAACAAAGAGGACAGCAAGAGAACACATAATAGGTCATGAACATGATCTCACATACATATACAATCACACTTATGACAAGAATATTCACATTACCCAAAACCAACATATATTCATTGAAGTGATGATAAAATGACACATATCTCCAAGTGTGACAGTTAGGATGCAAGTCTTTATTACACAAGTGTCGACTGCAATGAGAAAGTGAATTATGCCATCGAAGTGTGTTTAAGTCATGTTCTTGTGATAGATAGGATCAAATAATGTCAAAAAGTGCATTGGAGCTGCCTCTAGAGTATGTGCCAAGATGCTCTTAACAAGTTATGAAAAAGCAAGTGAGAGTGACACAGTAAGAGAGAAAGCAACACATGTGAAAAGAAAAGAAAAGTGACACTTGCAAAAATAAAAGAAAGAAAAAATAACACTTGCAAAAGAAAAAGAAAGCAAAAGAGACAGTTGAGAAACTCACTAAATGATGGCACACTTACAAACACGAATGAGAGAATGCTCCTTGTGCTCCAAAAGTGCGCAGAGCTCAAAAGTGAAAGATGAATTTGAGATGAGTTATGGGATGGAATCTTTATATAGGAAGAGAAGACATGCAATTAGTGTTAGGATTGTGAGTGCACTCAGTGCATGCCAGAAAATTAGGAGTCAAGAGTGAGTTCAATGCCACTAAGAAGTGTGAAAGCACTAAATTAAAAAAATTGCACTCTCATTGTCAACAAGAAATGCGCAAGTAATGTCAATAGAGGATGCCCTTACATTTTCACTGAGAACTTCACAATCACTGTTGGCAAGGATTCTGCAATGAATGTTGGCAAAGAGTGCACAACATTGTCACTATGAAATGTGCTTAACCTATCTTGAAAGTGTTCTTGTTAAGACATCAAGAGTAGGGAATGTGAAAGCAAATAGCTTCGACACTTAGATTTCCCAAGTAAAGACTTAAACACTTAGAAAACTTGACCGAGCATGACATTAATGACTCAAAATGATGAATGACATGATCATAAGGGGGCTCAAAATTTTGAATGTAAGCAAAATTTTGGAGGGAGTTGTAACAACTACAACACTTGGTGACACACTGAAAGAACCCCAACTTCTTTGTTTGTGTCTAACATTATGTGAAAGGTCTAGCCTTCGGGAAGTATTATCTCATCCTATTGATCAACCTAGCTTCCTTACTTAGCCTAGTTAAAGATGTATTCCCTTTTATTCCTCCTAACTGCTAAACATGTTTCACAAGACTAGTAAAACTTTAGTTGTTTAATTAGGAAGAAGGATTATATAAATTTTATGAGTTTAAGACATTTAGAGTTTTAGTGTCATCTCTGGCGTTACTTCACTGCCAACAAGCTTGTTTAGTACCCTGACAAAGTCACTTCAAGGAATCACAAGCATTGCTTCGTAGCCAGTGAGCCTTTTCAATTGTAACGAACCACCTCACATTACTTACCTCAGTGGGATAGGTGTCACTTGCTAATCCAAATCCTCTTGTGTTGTTAGAGGAATGGGGAAAAAATCAATTTTTGTCTCTTAAGATCCTTTTGACTCTTTTTTACCACACAACCCAACTAGTGGTCCCTCCCCTCTAACATCAAATATGATGTTTGAGTTGGCCCAACAAATCTACGACTTGTGTGTGGGGCCATCGTAGCGTAGATGTCACCCATGTGGGGGTTGTGATAAAAAGTACACCATTGATGTCAATAAGTTGATCCACGACATGTGAGGGGGGTCCACTCTCTACTGATGTCACCCTAGGGGGTGCAAACATTATCGGATCATCAACAGTGATCCTCCATTGTTTATCCACACTCAAAGTCTACTTATCGTCGCATCGAACCATTCTTGCACTTCCCACTAATTTGATGGCCCACGTTGCTTTGTGCCTCTGATAAATGGATTGTCTATGGTAAACAACTCGACAATTAATCATGAAAGGGGTGGTGCATATTTGGTTCCAGCTTGGGGTTCCTAGCCCCACATCGGATAGTCTACATTAACTATGACCCATCCAAAAATCCACAATCTTTGTGGGGCCCTTTCCCTCCTCTTATTGACATCACAAAGGGAGGGTGTCACACACATGCGAGTTGGTGGGCCTTACCTTCCCCACCATGTTCTTATTGGTCCATGAGTGACAGTTCCTTGTCATCCTACATCAGCTCACCCAAGTGAATTATCCCAGTGACTCCTTCTATCATTACTTTCTATTAACTCGGGTGGATACCACCAGTATGTGTCATCCCAACGCTCTCCTTCACTATTCATCGAGGCTTATTCACCGGGATTGCATGTGTAGTGGGGTCGCCCTTTGACCAATAGAGAAGTAGTCAAGTTCATGTTCCTACCACGAGACCATACCTATGTCACCTTGCTTGTTTCATCCTAGCACTTTCCTTATGCGCTCCACTTGAACCCCCAGGTGGGACCTCAGGGACACGTGGAGGTTGTGGGCTACCACACTATAGATTGTCACTTCTAATTGGCCCATGTGGTTGTAGTGCCATGTCATCCTAACACTTTGGTCTCGCTCCCCTTTCACATGCACACTTGAGAACACTTTGAGGTAAACCTTCCGGGCTGACTTGTCAAGTGGGTCTGGTACCCATCCAATAGCACAACTCTCGGGCTTATGTGTTAATTCACTAGGCCCATCTGTTACGTGACCCATATCCAAACAATGGCATTACTATTGAGATGGTGTATCTACCAGCAAATCCCGTCCTAACATCAGCCTGCCCATCCTCTTTGCAGTGTAAATTAAATATTCAAGCTAAACGCCCTAAGCATGTTGTCATGCGGGCACCACCTCCAACCAATGGCAGGGTCGTTAGGTGTATGTGTCAACCAACTCATCCTGCCAACTTTGTCTTGGTCAATCTGTTGGGTCCCTATAATACTAGTGATTACCCCATTACTATTGTAGTTGTACCCCTTATTAATATTGTTGTGCCCTATTGCCCCCATATTGTTATTACTGTGCCCCATAGAATCCCTCTATTGTTATTTTTGTGGCTTTATATTATTATTGTTAGGTCGCTTGGGTTATATTGTGACTCCTTAGACTCCTATATATAGAAAGGAGGTTTTGTCATTTGTATCATCCAAGAATTGTTCATTTATGTAATGTAA
>APFE030362397.1:0-10908 GCA_000404065.3 Pinus taeda | reverse complement strand
AGCCAAAAGGCATTTTAACATATTTAAAGGTTCCCCATGGGGTAGTAAATGCAGTTTTGTCCTGATCATCAGGATGGAATAGGATCTGATTGAAGCCTGAGAAGCCATCAAGTAAGGAGATCCTAGAAGCCCCTACTACTCTCTGTAGGATGTGATCCATCTTAGGTAGGGGATAGTTGTCTTTCAGTGATACTTGGTTGAGGTTTCTCAGATCTACACAGAGCCTAATTTCCCTGGTTTTCTTCCTTGTAGGGACCAAGTTCAAAATCCAATCAGAAAATCTGATTGGTGCTAAGATGCCTTCTTTGAACATTTTCTGTACTTCTTGCTCCATTGCTGGAAGGAGCATGGGATTAATTCTCCTCAGTTTTTGTTTAAAAGGCTTCTGATTTGGCTTTAGTGGGATAGTGTGCTGTATTACAGAGGTATCATAGGACTTTAGGTCCTCATAACTCCATGCAAATACATCTTGAAACTCCTTAAAAAGGTCAATGTATTTGGGCTTTTGATCAGGAGGTAATGCAGCAGACAGTTTTATGATTTTGAGCTTCTCAACTGTCCCAATGTTATGTTCTTCTATAGTAGTGTTTAGGGGCTGCAATTTTGGTTTATTGGGTACATCGTTAGAGTCAAAAATGTCTTCCAGAGGAGCTAAGCCTATTGGAAGAAAGTTGTCCTTTAATTGTATCACCTCAGTTTCATATTCAGCTATTTCCTCATTTTCAACCTGCTGGATTTCTTGTATATTGTGTTGGTTGAAGATGGTAGGATGTAGCATTTGATTGGCTGTTTTGGGTGATATTATTTGGTAGTTAAGTTCATCATGTATTTGTGATTGATTTTCTGTCTTAAGCATTTGAGATTGACTTGCTGACTCAGTGTCTATGTTCAGACCTGAAAATTCTTCTTGTAAAGTCAGAAAATTGTTGATTTGCGTGTCATTGTCAAATACCTGCCAGACTTTGACATTGTTTGGGACTGATGGTCTGTGTTTTACTTCAGCTGTAAAATAGTGATGAGGTTCAAAAGGGAGCTTGCAGGTACTTGCAAACGTAGCTAGACTGTGAGCATGAAGGTTTTGAGCCCTAGGGATTTTGGTAATCTGGAATTCAGTGAAGGACTCCAGTAGCTCGGTGGCAGCAAACCTATAACACCTCAGTCTTTTGTCATTGGTAACAAAATTGCCTTTGACTTGTTGGATGACTAGGTCTGAATCCCCTAGGATTGATACTTTTATAGCTTGTAGGGATTGTACCAACTTGAGGCCTAGTAGGAGAGCTTCATACTCAGCCATGTTATTGGTGCATTTAAAGTTTAGTCTATAAGCTCTGCCTTCTGCATGGCTGTTCTGTTTATTATGGATCCAAATTCTAGCTCCTGCCCCTAGCTTGTTAACTGATCCATCAAATTCTACGAACCACAGGATTTGATGTTGTTGGGGAGTTTGAATAACATTTCTGTAGTTTGGGCTTGTGAGTGGAAGTTTGGATTGTTTTTTATCTGGTTTGACTTCTGGGGAAATTTTCCCATTTAGTAAGATCAGCTTTGTGTTTAGAGCGGTTGTTTGTTTATCCCAGTCCTGATCTTTTTTGAGTGTCTGATTTTCATCTTCATAGGTCTTGCCCTCTTGCACATTCTCCTTTTTTAACTCAACCCACGTTTCCCTATCAAGTTTTCCTTCATTAATCTGCTGATCTGTTTTGATTATCTGAGTTTCTACACTGTTTGTGTGACCTATATTGTCATTGAACAAAATATATGAGTCTATATCAGAATGGACAGCATATATGGGGAAGTTTTGAGGATTCTCTGTAGTGCTGACCATGTATTTCATTAGAGACTCTCTATACAATCTCTTGGGTTGACCAAAGACTGTGATAGTAGCATAAGACATGTCCAATTGAAGGGACCCTTGCAGTTTAACCCCCCATGATCTTGATAATAACATCCCATACTTGGGCGGGATATCAGCAACCACAACATCCATCAGGATTGTTTTGTTTGGATATTGGACCAGGGATACACACAAGTCTTTTATTAGGCCTAGGCATTTAACCTGGCTGGAATCAAATGAAAACAGATCCTTGTATGGCCTAGTAATATCTAAATTCAGCCTTTCCATGACAGCTTTTGGCATTAGGTTATGAGAAGCGCCTGAGTCAAACATTGCATTGTGTAGTATCTTGTCATGAACATGCAAGCTGACATAAAAGGGTAGAATCCCTATGACTGCTGTTTTTC
Source organism: Pinus taeda (assembly GCA_000404065.3). Classification (NCBI taxonomy): domain Eukaryota; kingdom Viridiplantae; phylum Streptophyta; class Pinopsida; order Pinales; family Pinaceae; genus Pinus; species Pinus taeda. The sequence goes on along the minus strand of APFE030362397.1, from coordinate 8,667 downwards.
CATCAACCTCTGGACCAAACAGTAATTCTGGGGTGTCATCCAAAACATTGACATTGTCTTTGTTTGGAGTGAGTTGGAGGGACTTCTCAATCTGCTGTTTATAGATTCCATTCTTGGCTAGCTCTGCCAGAGGGATGGCTACTTTCAGTCTTCCAATTTCAGTTTCCAAGTCAAAGGGTTTCTCAGCTTGGGTTTTAGTGCTATGAGTGAGCCCCCTTTCTTTATTTGGTAAGGTTTCTTCTTGTTTTTGGGGCTTATGTTTCTCAATCACCTCTTGAGGCCCTTTGCTTGGATTGGAATGCACAACTGATGTAGCTAGTGGGTTTTGTGTATGTTCAATAACTTCTTCAATAGTTACTTCCTTTGTAAGTGAATCAATTGCATTCATTGGTTCTGTTACTATGGCACTCTTGGGCTGCTGTCTATCCTTGGTTTTTTCAGGTTGTGTGATGTTTACAGTCCTACTTCTTAGTTTGTACTGTTTGTGGACTTCATAGACAACGGTGTCATAGCCTTGTTTAAAATCAAATGATTCACCTGACTTTGTTTGGAACGGTTTACTGTCTTCTTCTTCATGATCTTCTTGACTTAGGAAGACATGGTGCTCATCATCAAGACCCATTAGGTGGATATGGGTGTCATCCACTTGTTCTTCTGATGTGGATGTTTCAGCATAGTTTTCTTGAAATGGAGGTCTTATTTCTGGATCATTGTTGGTTTTGCCTCCACTAGGATTTTGGTTCCTCCTAAAGTTTGGATTTCTGTTAGAGTTATTTGATGGTGCCTCCCATGAAGACTTTCTTTCCACAGACTCTACCCTGTCGCCCAACCTCTTCATACCAGAAATTATTGCATCTAATTTTTGGTCAAAGGCTGAGGGTTCCTCCTTAAAGGCAACCCTCTTTTCTAATCTAGCCCTATTCCTCTTAGCAATCAGGTTTGCCTCAACTGTCACAGCAACCTTCTGAGCTTCTTCAAGGGTTTGAGGGGCTCTTTCCTTTAACTGGTAAGCCATGTCCGGGTCAAATCCATCTGGAAACTTATATAGGGCTAAGTCAGGAGGAGGCCTCAGGTTTTGAGGTATTGCATTATATACATTATTAAACCTAGCATAGTATTCCAAAATTGTCTCTTGAGGACCTCTCTTAATCATGTCATATTCACCAAGTATATGTAGAGGGTCCTTCTTTTTCTCCCATCTATTTGTGAAGGATTGGTAGAGCTCATCAGGGTTATTGATGGTATTTGCAGGGAGTGACCTGAACCAGGTTCTCACATCTCCTGTTAAGCTTTGGACAAATATTCTCATCCTCACAGTGTCATCATCTATCTCCTAATTTTCAAAATGATCTTGCATTCTCTTAGCATGTTGGATAGCTGAATAAGGGCCAGTGGAGTCAAAATATGAAATTTTGGCCTGGTAATCTTGAGGCAAGGCCACAGGATTGGCAGGCAATTGCAGAGGTGCATACCTCATAGCCATGTTCACAAGATTCTGAGGATTGACAGGGACAACTGGGATAACAGGAGCAGTGGGTACCACAAGGGTAACAGGTATAGAGGGATTAAGAGTGCTAGTCAAGGGAATGTGTAAAGGGGAAGAAGATGCGGGTGGGGGGCTTTGGGATGTTGATGGAGAGCTAGGAGAATTTGGAGTGGAATGGAATAAGACTTTGATTGGCGTGGAGATAGGGTTGGGGTGGACTGTCTCTCGACTAAAGTCAGCAAGGTTATCTTGTTTCTACTGATTCCTAAGTAGTCTGGGGATTGTATTGGGATTGTCAAAGACAGTAGGAGGGTTGGGATCAGGATTAGCCCTAGTGTACCAAAGATTCTTCTTGGGAGCCAGCTTCTAAGCTAGTCCCTTGAATTTTTGCTGAAAGATTAATAGAGCAAGGACTGGACCGGAACTCTAAAAGATACTGTGTATCTGTGTTGGGTATAAAGGGTTTCTGAGTCAGCTCCACCTTGATGCTGCAGATGTTTGTATGGGAGCAGCTTTGAAGGTTTCTTGACTGATGTTCAGATTCTGAGTGTAACCTCTTGGTAGATATACAGACCTTTAGATCCTGAGTTCCCCAGTGGAGTCGCCATTTATGTTAACACCCAGGTTGTTCCCTTTGACTCTAAGGGAATACGGCCGGGGTAACCACTAACCAATCTTTGGATTACAACTTCTAGCCAAGCTGTAATCAGAGAGGGCTCTCTCTTTATGATTTGTCACTATTCAAATGAAGTTTTTAGGCTAGTTATGCAATGAATATTTGATTGTCTTTTGTGTTTGGTTGGGAGGATGATTTTGATATCCTTTTAGAGTGTTCTCTGTAGGTGAAACTAATCCATTGGGTAATGGGGTCTGTAGCAGTTGCTTTCTTGAGATCCTGGATTAAGTGTTGCTGGGATTACAGGGCCTGTTTGTATTTCATAAAACAAACTGTAAAATTGTGAGGCTGAAGTGAAAACAACTAGCTAGGAGCATTTAAGAATTCCTTACTGAGCTGGGTACTGGGGAAAGAGGTCTATTACTTAGGAGCAATTACTTGAATTCCTAAACCAATAGATTACTATGATGATATGGTGTGAAAAGTAGCACTTAAGAATTACTCTTTCATTACCATAACTGAAGAAAACATATGAAATAGCTTAGATTGAGCTCAGGGTAACCAATGATTAAGTCCTGAGGCTATTCTTTTTCCTTGCTACTTAGATATTGAGTACATGGAGAACATGAAAGACATATGAAAGTATAATGAACACATGTAAAACAAAGAGTAACAAGAAAAACTTATTGAGCCATGAAATACACAGTAATCCTGCAACTTTCAGCCATACACCAGCCAGACATCAGAAACATAATGCTTTTAGAAATCCCATCATCTTTGTATTAGATGTCTGAAGATTTACAATCACAAAATAGCTCTCAAGAGATTTCTTACATCCAGAGTCCAACCCCTGCTAACAAATGCGAGAGGGAATATATAGCAGTCTGATTACAAAAATATCTCAGGCATTAAGTCATCTGAGAAGAAAATATCTTCTTACACTCGTACATGGCTTGCAGGTGAGAAGTAATTACAATCTTAAATGAGTTATAAAAGCTCTTAACTCCCGTCAGAGTAATATTGACCTTTGGGGCTCACGGAGTCGGTTGAGCGGCTTTATCATAACTGCTGAATGACTTGTTGTGCAGCTGTTACTTTTCTGTGTCTTCTTGGCCCTGCCACCTGTGCTTGCTGATGCTGTTGTTGCGGCCGAGTACCTGTGCTAAGTTGGCTCAGCGTCTTTACACCTGCTGATGTATCTTTTGTCCCGCTTTGTATGTAATACAAACCTTTTGCTGAAGAGAGAGATGTGATTACTTAACTTTGATTCAAAAGCAATCCTATTAAATCCTGCCATGTGTCTGGAGGAGGCAACTGCTATTTCAAAATTGACCCTAAGGTCTCATCAGCCTTCGTAAATTTGTAGAAGTGAGGGGGCTCATCAAATAAGTGTGTGACTTCATTCTTAATAAAAAACAAATTATCTAATCTTTCAAAAAGAATTTGCCCTGTTACTGGGCCTGCTCCTGAAGATGCACTTGGTGCCTCAGCAATCCGTATTGCTGCAAAACTGCTTACTCTCTTGATATACTTGTCATGTGAGAGTAACCTCCCCGATTCTAACAAGCTGGGGAGCCCTCTGTCCTGCAGAGCCAAGAACCTATTCTGGAATTTATTTATGTCAGCTTGCATATCCTGGATTCTTTTGTCTAGGGTCTGAATTAGGTTCCTCATTGTCAGGACTCTTTTGATTACAGAGATTGTTTCAGTCCTGTTTCCAATTCCCATTCTCACCAGCTGGGAACTTGTCCTGTAGTTGAGCACTTCAATCATGTTGGGGGTGATCTCAGGCATATTGCCTAGAGATGTCCTTGCTCTGTGCAGTTCTTTTCTTGCTCTACCAATGAGTCCCACTTGCTCATATATGGCCTCAATGTACTCCCATTGGTTAGTTATTGATTGTCCAATGGTGGTCCAGATAACTTGTTTGAGCTCTGCTGTAACTTTATCAAAACTGAGCTCCTTTTCTAGCTCTGCCATTCTTTTCTTCAGATCTTTTACTTCTCTTTCCCTCTCAGCCACATTTTGCTTAGAATTATCATATTTTTCATTTATTTTTGCTAAGTTGTCCTGGACTTGGCTGAGTTTTGACATTTGAGCCTCTAGCACCTGTATTTCTTGCCTCATCTTTTGCATGTCCAGGCTCTCAGCCTGCTCTGTTGTTGGTGCTGAGGTGGTTGGTGCTGTGGTGCCTGGAGCATCCTGCTGAGCCTGTTGCTTTGGAGGGACAGTATCTTGAGGGGTTTCCTCAAGGCTTATTGATTCTGTGGGAAGCTTGGAAGATTGCCCTGCCTCCCTCCTTTGCAATGCTGCTTCCAATGTGGTCTTTGTGTCTTGCAGCTTTTCCTGTGTTTCTATCAGCTCCTTGTATAAGGTCATCAATAATGCAGTTGCATCTTTTTCTTGCCTCTGCTGGGCAACCTCATCTGTCTGTGGGTGCAGAGTTGGGGGGATCTTCATTTTCTTTTTTATTGCAGCCATGTCTGCATCCCTCAGTTTAAGGAGTTGTTGTATTGCCTTAACGTCATTGGGGTCATGCCCAAACTCTATGATTATTTCTTCTAATGCCTTGATTCTATTATCTTTAGCTTGGGAGGATGCCCTCTCCAACTCAAGCTGTGCTACAGTGTTGTTTAGGCTATTCTGCAGCCTGTAATTAATCAAGGTCTTGTCTGCCAGAGTGGCATAGACCATCACACCCGTCTGTTTGTGGAGTTCAATTTGGTCCATCGGGTGGATATCTTTTGAGAGGACTTCCAAATTAGTCCTGATATAATCTGCAGCTGTTTGTGGTTGCTGCACTGTAGGAGTGAAATGGCTCATGGTCATCTTGCCTTCTTGTACATCAAAGGCAGACATGAGCCTCTATTGGTTTGCAGGTGCCATGTTTAGGAGGTGATTGTAAAGTCTAATCTTTATGGGCTCACTCCTTCTTTTGGCATCTTTGAATTGTTGTTTTATGCTTGCACCTGTTTCCTGCTGCTGCCCTGAGGAGCTCACTTCTCCCAATGCTGCCCTGTCTTGCTCCTGTTGCAAGGAGCTGGCAGAAGCCTCCATGCTTGGCATTTCCTCCTCTGAGAAGGGATTTAGCCTTTGCCTCTTCTCTACTGTTTCAGTGAGGGGAGTCTCCCTCTCTCTCTTTTTGTTAATGTCCTCCCTTTGAGGGGTCTGGAGGACAGAGGAATCAACCCTGGAGTCTTGCCTTGGAGGTGCCACTGGTGCTGTTTGTTCTTGGGTAGCCATCTGAGCCTCTCCTTTTTGCTTCTCCGGACCATGTTGGTCTGTTTGTTGCTGTTCCTGCTGGGGCTGCTGCTGTAGATCCTGTTGGCCCTCTGATTGTTGTTGGCCCTCTGATTGTTGTTGGCCCTCTGGTTGTTCCATCACTTTATCCTTTCCCTTGCCCTGCCCTTGATTAGTGTTTTGCACTGCCTCTTGTTGTGTTGTAGAGGATGAAGCAGCTGCTTTTGTTTGAGGAGCTGGCAGAGAAATCACCTGAGAAGGACATTCCAAGTCAACCATTTTTAATAAATTCCTTCTAGCTCTTTCAACTAGCTCTTCTTGAGACACAGGCTCTTCTAAGGTGTTTCTCCTCCACTTCGGTTGGTTAGCGTGTCTCAGGATGTGGAACATGCTCTCATGCTCATAGCTAGAGAGCTTGCATCTCTGTCTTCTCAAGGATATAAAGCCGTTGGGGTCATAAGGCTTCCAAAGGAAACGTAGTTTTAGGCCAAGGCTTTCCAACATCCTATCTACTTCTTTCCATCCTTCTCTTCTGTTCAGGATGAAGTGGCCTAGCTGGTTTCTAACTTTAAGCTGTGCCCTTTTTCCTTTTCCTACAAAGTGTATCTGGTCAGCATTACCAAATTGCCTGAAATACTCCAGGGCAAAGAGCCTCATGGGCACAAATCTGGGCAGCTTGTATGGGCGCAGCTCACAGCCATATATCCTAATCACAGTGTAATGTTGGTAAAAATACCAATCTCCTATGCTATAGGCACTGGATAGTTGCAGAATCCTCTGCATTTCATCAGTGAGTCTTGGAGGGGGCGCTGTCAAGAGTAGAGACAAGGCTGGATGAATGAATAAGTCTATGAACTCAGGATATGTATATGGTGAATATGCACGGTGGTGGAAGGCTGAGCTCCAGTATACCACTGATCTTGGGTTTCCTGCTGCATCCGTTCTCTTGATTTCAAAAGAGAATTTCTCATGTTGGTGATACAAAATGAGATGATAAATATATGAGGTGTATCTGAACACCTTCTCTCTGGATAAGTGCAAAAATTGCTCATGTATCTTGTCAGAGATATATGTAGCATAGTCATAACAAATGGGGGCCTTACCAGGGGAAAACATTGTCATCATTACTGCACAGTTTCCTCTATGAACTCTATTGATTTGTACCCCAGCACTGAGCTTATCATGTATGCTAGGTCCAGGCCTAGTTGATTTAAATAGCCATCAAAGATGGGAGGATGCAGCACTGTGTCAGATTTTTTGATAAACAACTAATTAAGCTTTAGGATCTCTGCCTCTGTGAGTACCTTGGCTCCTTGATTGATTAGGTCTAGCAGGGATAAAGGAACCAATTCCCTTTGAGTTTTGAATTGGACCATCTCCCTGATGGCCTCAGGAGTGGTGTAAAATACAACTGCACCTTGTGTGTTGAGCACAGCCCTCCTCATAGGGTCATAACCGTCAGCACACAAGTGGATGAGGTCAGGGAACTGATTGACCTGAGGCATCTTGAAGATTGGGAGGGAGGACTCCCAAATGCCTAAGATGTCTGTTCCATCTCTGTGCTTAGCCCTGAGCTCATTTAATAAATGAATGTGAAATGTACATTTGGCTGGGGCGTCCTCCGAGATTTGGTATTCTAGGTCTGCCAAATCTTGCCAGTCTATCTCTCTCTGAGGAGCATTCAACGGAGTAACATTAAGGGCTACTGATGCTGAAGGGGTATCCATGTATGTCCAAACGTTTCTTGGGATGATGAGCGAGCTAACTGGGAAAATGGAATTTGAGAGAAACACAGACTGGAAGGCCTGTTTTACAGCAGAATAGGATGGTACAGGGCTCTCTAAGAAGGCTTTCATACAGTTTAACAGACCTATTTTGACAATTTAGGAGCAGGTTAATGAGTTCACGATTGCGCGAACAGAGAAGGGTTTTCACTAAAATCGATGTGTAAAACGGGTCCGCCAATGTAATTCGACCTCAAATTGTCTAGGGAAGACAGGATATACTTGGTTTAGTGGTGAAATTTCAATGTCTTGCCGTGTCCAAGTACGTTTTATAAGTAACTGTGAAAAAACCAGTTTGCAAGGAAATGGACGGGCAAATACCTGTTTAGCCAGTAGCTTGGGACGAAAGAGTAGTTGGGTTGGCGTTCTGAGCTTCTGCAGATGGTCGAAAGTTGGCTGGTAGACTGCTGGTCGTTGTTTGCATGCAAATAGCACAGAGGTCCTTTTCTCAGAAAATAACAAAAAAACGCGAAAAACCGTAAAAATATGGCCTTTTTGCTTTATTGGCGTGTTTTGTGAATGACGTCAGCATGTGGGTCCGGGATAGATGATGTCAGCAGAACGTCATCGGGTGACGTGGCGGCCTGAGACCGGTCCATGGGAGCAATGAGGTGGTGGCCAGGTGGGCGAATGGGGACGAAGTGGGCGGTTGTGGCAATGACGTGGGCAACAGCGCGGGGATGTGGGAAGGACAGGTGTTGCCATATCGGGCCCCCTCCTGCACGGCAAGGAATTTGTCAGAGGGGGCTCCGACGAAGTTTGGCCGCGACACCTGTCCCCGCGTGACGCAAGCATCTGACAGATATCGGAAGGTATCTGTCGGACGTCGGGGGCCTTCGAAAATTGATAGGAGCCGTTAATCTGCAGGCGCAAGATCAGACGGTCGTCGGGTGATGAACCTGCACGGTAAATAAACTCCACGTTTTTTAAAGGTCGGACGTCGGGCTGCTCCGAGATTGGTGCTGACCGTAGATTTGGCAAAGCCACGATCGGACGGTCGTCAGGTCGATCAATTGCACAGACGATAACAGTGAGTGGGCGGATTATAAAATGATATTTCTTGGTAGGCGCGCCTGGCGGGACCCTTCACTTTATGGGTGATTTTCAAAGGTTTTGGATGGTTTTATTTGTAAAAAATCAAAATTGCCCGCCAACGTTAAAAAACGGTAGAAACAAAGGAATTTCATGCAAAATTTTTGTACCAAGTATACGAGGGAAAAACTATAGGAGAAGGGGGTTCTGATGAAGTTATATAAAAAGGCACAAATTGGATCCCGACCTTAGGATAAGGCGGGGAAGGTATATTTTCATGATATTTCCGCCCTTTAATGGTTTTAGGGGGGCAAAAGGTTTCTTTGAGGGTTTTTTAGGCAAAAACGGAGACTTGGGTAGGGGGATGGGTTCAGATGGAGAAAAGGGGCTAAACATGGGTTTTTGACCTTAACCAGGCGTTAATTCAATTCCCAGGGAGTGGAAATTATGGCTATAGTGCCAAGGAGGGGATATTTATACAGTGTGTGGGGTTTATACACCATGGTGTT
>APFE030362395.1:31412-61092 GCA_000404065.3 Pinus taeda | reverse complement strand
CAAGATCTTACAAGATTTATAATTGAGTAAAATATTCGTCATGCCTGGTGAGAGATTCGCCAAAAAATTATATATACATATTATATTATTGATAAAATCGCCTTCCATTTTTCCTATATACCATGGAGATTCACCCATTTATTATACTTATAAATTTAGGGGGGGTTCTTAAAATTTTCCCTAGCAGGCAGCTCAGGCATTTGTATAAAATTTTCACAATAACTAGTGATATGGAATTGATCCTCTGCTGACTTTTCTTTTCTTAGTTTCTTTTAAGTTCTGTTTTGTTGATTTCAGTCTTGTTCACTTGTTTTGGTAAGTTAGTTTAGAAATAAACTCACTCATTTCATTGACAGTTACTCCGAAAGCCATAGCTAGACTAACTGGCAAGGGATTGAAATATGAATGTTGTGATTTGATTTTAGTTTATTTTTTTGCAATTAGATATTGGATTGCTCATTTCATTGACAGCTACCTTCGAAAGCCATAGCTAGACTAACTAGTGAGAGATTGAAATATGAATGCTATGAATTGATTTTAGTTTACTTTTTTGCAATTAGATATTGGATTGCTCATTTCATTGACGGTTACCTCCGAAAGCCATAGCTAGACTAACTGGTGAGGGATTGAAATATGAATGTTGTGATTTGATTTTAGTTTACTTTTCTGCAATTAGATATTAGATTTCTCATGTCATTGACGATTATCTCCAAAAGCCACAGCTAGACTAACTAGCGAGAAATTAGACTATGAATGATGTAATTTGATTTTAGTTTTATATTCTTTACAATCTTTGATTTCCTTGAGTGCAGTAGCTTAAATCAATTTTCTGTATTTAGACAGCAACATAGATGATAGTTTCATAATCAATAGTTCATTAATCACTTGTTTTAATTAGGAGCATCTTTTCATTCTTGATTTAAGTGTTATTTTTCACTAGTATGTTCTAAGACCTTCTGAAGTAATTGTAGAATTGAGGTTCTGTGATTCATCATAGTTGTAAGAAGAGCATCAGCATAAATCACATATAGAAAGACTTTTGTTGACTTGTCCTGACGATGAACCACACTAGTTGGTTCGAAACGCGTCGACAAAATTCTTTCTATATGTGATTTACGCTGAAGCTCTTCTTACAACCTTCTGAAGTGTTAAGTTTTGGGAACCCTTATAAAGGAAATAATTTCCTTAAAAACCTATAACCATACTTTCCTTCTAGAAACTTAGGAATAGGAATTCCATAGACAAAGATAAAAACCCCCAAAACAACATAAAAATAAAAAACGACAAAAGTAAGAAATAGGTTACCTTGCACATATAGTGCGCCACACTTCGTCAGCTTACAAATCCCTGATTGATAATTAATGTAGCAATTTAGGACACTAAATTGACCAAACACAATTTCAACCCCAATTTGGACTTGCCCAACAAGATCAACCTAGTTTTGGACAATATCAAGCTTACCAAGGTCCTAGTCAACAAGGCTTTGCTAGTTATGGACAACTGCAAATTCAACTTGGTTATCAACAACCACCTTATATTGGGTCTTTTCAACAACCACCTTATCAAGGTTACCAGACACAAATGCCCTATGTTGATATGAAAAGACCTATTGCTTAGTCAATTTCATCATATCTTGGGTATGCTCAACCTGACTTGAATCGACAATTGCCATTTGTAGCAACTCTTGAATTACCAAATTTAAATCGAATCACTAATGATCCAATTTTATATGCACCTTGGTGGCCAGTAATTCTGCATAAGTTATCTTCTGACATTGTGAAATTTAATGGAAATCCCAGAGAAGACCCATCAAATCATGTCATGACTTTTCATTTGTGGTGTTCATCAAACTCCTTGAATGATGACTTAGCTAGACTCTCTTTTTCAAAGAACGCTTACTAGTCCAGCTGCGAAGTGGTACATTGAGTTACCACAAGCTTCTTTGGACAAATTTACGACTTTAGCCACCACATTTTTGACCCACTTCTAGTTACCTATCAGATACGAGACTAGAATGGAACTCCTGGCCAACTTTAAACAAACTAATATTACTCATATATCAGACCATATTCATGAGTGGCGGCATCATTGTCGAATGATTAAGACTTATGTTCCTGAGCAGCTTTTGGCTGAGTGGTTTATAAAATCCTTATTTCCATCAATCATCGAGGATGTGGCAAAAGGTGGAGTTATCACAGAAGAGCAAGTAATTGCTCATGCCCAATATTTGGACTTGATTTATACACAGTTTGGCATGCTCTACGACAAGATTATGAATGTACCCCGACCGGCTTTCACTGTTCCTCCTCCACCATTGAGTAAGGACTCTCATATTAGCGATGATATGATTGGTTCTTCGAGTACATACATGGCAAGTAGACCATCTGGTCAAACACTTGTCGTTTCCAATCAAACTTCAAATGCATCAAAAAACAGTCTTGCTTCCGAAGTCAATGTTGTGTCATCTGATAAAGGCAAGAATCAAAAGCAACCAGGAGGCAAGAAGAAGGGGAAAAATAAGAAAAAACAAGATAATCCCCCTCAAGAGAAATCATTTGATTCCTCTACTTCGGTAAGGAAACCTCGTTATCCATGTTTAATATGTAATGACGAGCATTTTACAAGAGATTGTCCACACCGCTCGGAAATCTATAAACTTCTAAAGACTTTTAACACATCTGCAGTGTTGACTGATCTGTTTCCAAACCTGGAGACAGATTTGGTTGCGACAGGCCATGCTTCCACATCCCAAGTACTTATGCTATCCATTGCAAAGCCTAAAAATGAAGTTTTGGTGTCGATAAGAAATAAATATTACGGAAATCCACCATCATCGTCGAATAATCAAGCCACTAATCAACCTAATCCTTTGACTTCGACTTCATCTGAAAATATTCCATTACCTATTGTCCCAGAATTGACAATAAAACCACCAAAGGGAGTTTTGCATAAATCGACATTTAACCCTCAAGCTCAAGCAACTCAAAACTATAACATAGTAGAAGATCTTGCTCAATCACCTTCTGCTATGTTGACGCTTGAGGTGCTACAAAACTATCCCTCCCAGAAGCAGGCTTTACTATCAGCAATTGGTGGAATAGACCCTATGGATTCCAATCTTGTGGTTTTTAACCATGCAGGATATACACCACAGTTACCAGAACAATTAGCTTTCTTAATTCAAGTAAAAGCTCTCAATAAAAATGTTCACCGAACTATTATTAGCGAGGGGGCATCTACTTGCATTATGTCCATGAGCTACTGGAAAACACTTGGTTCACCGCCATTGTCTCGATCACCAACAACATTAAAAGCATTCAACGGCCGCACATATACACCTTGTGAGATTTTGAGTATCCTGCAAGTTGAACTAGGGGGAAAAAGTTATTGTTGAAGTTGAGGTAGTTGACGGACCCCTCGATTACAACATTTTACTGGGAAGGCCATGGGTATGTGATATGGTTGTTATGGTTTCCACGTACTTTCATATGATTGCATTCCCTCATAAAGGTGGAATCACAATTATCGATTAGCTTCCCTTCTTTGCGTCTAGTTCTCAGGCTACTAGAAGCATTTTTTTGGTACATGGACCCTCGCTATCACTTCAAAATGTTGGTGTAGGTCTCTTTAAAGATCCTTCCCTAATGGGTACTTTTACGCTACCGTCACCATTTGATTTGGCAGAAGTGGCAGGAGTAGAGACTTGCAACATGATTTCCTCCACCTCATTTGATTTAAGGAGGATTACCAATAGTTCTAAAGTGGATAGTAATACTGAAGTTATGCCACTAAGCCCCATTGAACTTGCATAGCAATCAATTTTTCTAGCTTGCGGAGCAAACCCTAATCCACTTTCACCAATTGATGGGTAGACTGTTCATTATAATATGGTACTTCTTCAGATCCCTTTTCACGTATATTTTCTACGGATGAAGGAATCATCCAATCAATAATGATTGGAGAAGAACCTTGTGAAGATTATCATCATCATTCCCATCTTCCAATTGACATTGAAGATTATTCAAATGAACTTAACCACCCATTAGTTGTTGATTTCCTTTCGAATTATGTTTTCATAGATACAGTAGATTCCGAGCAAAACTTGTCAAATATTGAAGAAACAATTTCTATTAATATTTCAACCAAACCTAATGTTGTAGAAAACATTCATGACAGAAAATCTTGTTCTCCATCATAATTTAATACTTACCATGCTCTCTTTCATGAATTTCGAGATATTTTTTCATGGTCATACGAGGAGATGTCAGGCATTGACTCTAGTATAGTTGAACATGAAAATAAAATGTATCTTGATGTCAAACCAGTACAACAGCGGCTTCGACCTGTTCATCCAAACAAATCCACTGCCATTAAAGAAGAAGTTGAAAATCTTTTGCATGCTAGTTTCATTTACCCTATACCTCTTACTGATTGGGTTTCCAACATTGTTCTTGTCATGGAAAAACAAGGGACAATTCTAGTGTGCGTCGATTATAGGGATGTAAATCAGGCTTGTCCAAAAGGCAATTATCCTACTTCTTTTATCGACCAAATTATTGATGAATGTGCCGGATGTGAAATTTTCTCATTTATGAATGGTTTTTCCGGTTACAATAAAATCAATATCCGCCCACAGGACTAGTCTAAAACAACTTTTATTTGTCCATAGGGAAAATTTGCTTATAGGAAACTCCCTTTTAGTTTGAAGAATGCAGGGGCCAATTTCAGAGGGCAATAAATTATGCCTTCCATGACATCATCAAGCATATTGTTCAACCTTACCTTGACAATTTACCTGCTCATTCACAGAAGTGGACTAATCAACCGCAGCATTTGAGAGAAATATTTTTATGGTGCTGACACTACAAGATACGACACAATCCACACAAATGCATGTTTTTTGTTGGTTCTGGTTGATTGCTTGGATTCATAGTGTTTAGAGATGGAATTCGATTCGATCCTCTAAAGGTTCAATCAATTCTTGACTTGCCTCCACCTTCAAATCTTTTACAGTTACAGAGACTCCAAGGGAAGGTTAACTTTATGAGGAGGTTCATTCCCAATTACACTGAAATGGCTAAAGGTTTTACACGTATTTTGAAAAATGGGATACCCTTGCATTGGGATCAGGTTGCGCAAGCTTGCTTTGATGCTCTTAAAGATACCTTGGTTAGAGCATCATCAATGTATTCTATGAATTATCAAAACGAATATTACTTGTATCTCGTTGTTGCAGATACAACCATTGGCATGTTTTTAGACCAAGAGGAAGATGGGATAGAACATCCAATATATTATTTGAGCCACAATCTTAATGATACAGAAAGTAAGTACTCTTATGTCGAAAAGTTAGCTTTGGTAGTTGTGCAAGCCGTTCAGAGACTTCGCCACTACATCCTACTCCGAAAGACCACTGTCATTTCATATTGCAACCATATGACATATATTTTGTCACGTCAATTGCTGGGGGGAAATACTCAAAATGGATAGTCATTTTGCAGGAGTTTGATCTGGAATTCATCAAGTCCAAATCAAAGAAATTTCTCGTTTTCGCTGAGCTACTTTGTGACCTTCCCTCGACCTCCATTGATTCAACATCTGAATCATTGATTTTGGATGAGTCTTTGTTCCATATATCATCATTTGACCCATGGTATGGAGATATATTGATTTATCTCTAGACCCAAACTTTTCGACCTGATACCTCTCGCTTGCAACAATGACATATTCGATACCAAGCCAAAGATTATCTGATCATTAGCGACACTCCTTACCATCGTGGAATTGAAACGATTTTACGGAGGTGCCTCACACACGAGGAAGCTGAGAAAGCATTGAATGATTGTCATTCAGGTGCTTGTGGTGGACACTTATCTGGATATGCTACTGCATAGAGAATTTTCTGTGTCGATTACTTCTGGCCAACTATATTCAAATATTGTATTATTACCATCAGAAGCTACCATGCATGCCAAATCTATGACCGCAAAGCTAGATTACCACCTGCACCATTGCATCCAATAATTGTTGATGGACCATTTTCCAAATGGGGCATTGACTTCAAGACATGTAACCTCACCTCGGCTAGGGGGCATGGGTACATTATAGTCGTCATTGACTATTTTACCAAATGGGCTGAGGTGATGCCAACATTAAACAACAGTGGAGAAATGGCTGCTCTTTTCTTTTTCAACCACGTGGTTGCCCGGTTTGGTGTACCACAGGCCATAGTTACAGATCATGGGTCACATTTTCGCAATCACATGATGAGTGAGTTAACTGCCAAGTTAGGATTGTCACATGATAGTTCTACTCCTTATTACCCACAAGCTAATGGACAAGTTGAGGCTATCAACAAGGTCCTTAAGTGAATGTTGCAAAGAATGATAGGGGTTCATAAATGAAATTGGCATTTAATCTTGTACTTTGCCTTATGGGCATATTGAACCTTGGTGAGAAATGCAACTGGATTCGCACCCTTTTAGTTGGTGTACGGTTTGGAAGCAATCTTACTGATATAATGTGACATTTCATCTCTCAAACTTACAACTGACCTGTTACCCAACACATATAAAGAAGAAACACAGTTCTTGGAACTTATCCATCTGGTAAAACCTATCGTAATGCCATATTGGCTAACGAAGCACATAAGAAAGGAATCAAGGTGCAATATGATAGAAATGTCAAGCCTCGTATCTTCTCAGAAAGAGACCTGGTCTTACTTTACGATAAGGAAGTTGATAAACTTGGAGCATGAAAATTTGAACTTCTATGGATAGGTCCTTATATTGTCAAGCGTATTTTGGCAAAAGGTGCCTACGAGTTAGTGGATTATGATGGGATTCCATTATCGTAGCCACGAAACGGGTTGTACCTCAAACGTTACTATGCTTAATTGGGTGTAGTAAAACTCAATGTATATATGCTTTCATTGCATGTGTGTGTGTCAATGTGTCTTTTAGAGTTTTTTTTTTTTTTTTTTTTTTTTTGTTAGTAATCCACTTTGCATTTGTTACAGATGTCAAAATCTTCGAAACCATTTGGTGGTTACGTCGATGGTGCTAGTCGTAGTATGCAAAACCTATCTTCTGCAACATGGGCCATTTTCACTCCAAGTGGTGAGTTAGTGAGTTTTCAAGGGATTTGTATCTATCGATCAACAAACAATATCATTGAGTATAGCATGTTGATTGAACTTCTCTCTGATGCCATTTCACTTGGCATTCGTTGAATCATCTTTAGGCTGGACTCACAACTCATCATACTACAACTTACAAGTGTGTATATCGTCTAGAAACCAACAATTCTTTGTATGTTCCTTAGAGCTCGTATTTTGGAAAGGAATTTTGAATACTCTCAATATCAACATATTTCCAGAAACTTTAACATGTTAACTGATTCTTTAGTGAATTATGTGTTAAATAGACATTTGTGCCACATGTAAAGTAACATTTTCAATTCGCATCATTAGTTGAATAGGATTGCACATAACCATAGAAAACTCTGAAAGTAAAAATAGATAGATGTTTTAAATTTTTTTACAAAATTTGTGTCCAAGACACGTTTGGTCATCTGACCCAAAAACTGAAAATGCATGCAAAAAACATCCTAAGTAGACCTAGTGATGCTCATGATAACAGGTCACAGCTTGTGCTATCATGCGCAAAAGCCTCATCCAGCGGCTACGAACACCAATAGTGTGGCACTGCAGCCTCATAGGTAAATCCTCAATCCAAACATCTAGAATACCAAGGGTTAATCCCTCTATGTGATCCTACAACTCTGTTAAGGTCTCAGCCAAATCCAAATCCTACAGGACCTCTCTTCCAATGTTTCTCTGCTCTAGCCCACCTACCTCTTGTTGGTGTCTCCTAGGTCGAACAGTACCCACATCTACATCCATAATAATGATTTTAGTTTATTCTTGGGAACATTAAAAGCACAAAAACATGTAGAATCTTGAAAATCAAAAAACACTTTGGTCAAACAATTTACCTATAACACCCCATTGTGCTCCAACTGGTAGAATCAAGTCTGGATCTCCACGAAAATCCGTCCTTGAGTATGAATGCTCCTTGATGAAAATGTGTTTTCGATAGAGCCAACTGAAGAATGCAGTGGAAAAAATGATTTTTGACTGACCCACATATCGAGCCATCAATTTGACCCACCTCTGCATCTGTGGATCTCTAGGACCAGCTACACCGAGTGATACATGCTATGGTTGTATCAATGGAATTCTCTCTAAGCTAAAAGTGATTAAGATCGAACCATAGTATAAATTCTTCATCTTACCACCTTTACCTTGGTCATTTGTTCTTTCAGTGAAGAAAGCAAGGCCTCACACCAGCTGAATAGTTTTGGCTCTAGACAATCAAGTGCATACTGCATATATGATATATTCGCCAGATGAAGTGTCACACTGCTACCCAACTTTGAAATTGTGAAGAGGATCATTCTCAAAGGAAAATCACCTACATCTATGATGTTTATTTTCCCATCCTTGCTAGGTTGTGTACCTAGCCAACAAAACTGTCGAATGTAATCCCTCACTGATTCACCTCCACGAGTAAATCCAGAAAGTGAAATGGGGGCACCTCGCCTCGATAGTATGGTAAGAAAGTATATGTCATCAATGGTAATAGGGACTATATTTTCCCCTATGTGAAAATTTTGATCTGTCGGATCCCATGCATGAACAAGGAATTGCAATAGTTCTATTTGTTGCCTCATTCCAGACAACTTGAAGTATTTGAGTAACCCACAGTTTTTGAGGGCTTCAACTATACCCGGATTCTTTAGGGTAACCATGTCTTATTCTTCAAGCTCCCTTTTTTTCCATGTAATCGACATTCTAATCCAATGAAAGCCTAAAATCCAATCATAAGCTTAGTTAGGATCCTTTCCATGCAAAAAATAGGGAATTTTTTTGAGTAAACAGCTAAATCAAATTTGGGAAACTCGCCGAATGTAGCCTAGGTACAGAAACAATGCAGTGAAGAGCAGGAAACCTTCTATCAGGGTTCTCTTCATGGCATTTTTCGATGTGAAAGCCTGCACTGATCCCAAGGCAAAAAACTCAAACCCTAGAGGCCCCAAAAAACCCTAAAACTTGCATGAAACAATAAAAGAATGCCCTGAAAAGAAAGACGAGGCACAAATCTCCTTCCTGGTCTAGATGACACAAGAAATGGTACGTAGAATCTCTCATAATTAGCTATAAAGTTCGAGGTTAAAAACTAGCCCAGAGCACAAAACTGAATGGTAAGTATCAAATGGTAAAAATTTCATGGTAAAAACTTGTTTTATGTTTATTTCATGTTCATTAATTGAGAAAACATTAGTATTTACCTAATTTTACCTATGAAATAGGTATTTTTAATCCATTTGGTGGTGTTTTGAGCAGGTTTTACAGCTAAGTTACAAAATTTGACGTGCTCGATTGTAAATTGTATCTTTGACCACAGAGCATACTTTGATCTCTTTTTCGAGCTCTGTTAAATAATGAAAAAGGAACCCCCTTGGAGTCCTCTTTAAGCTCTTTTTAGACTCTCTAAATATGAAAATGTTGCCAAGTGCTTGTCCTTTTCATCTCGTTAATGGATTGGAAACGACATCTACTCAATATAAGTTTAACCATTTTTTGGGCTGAGATAGATTAACTACGAAAAAGGAATACGTTGAACGAACATGATCAATAGATTCTCTCTCATATTGTTTTACACTTTTTCGAACTTGAGAGACAAATCTACGAAAAATAACTTGTGGAGTTTTCTATTTGTCCCTTTTCAAACTCTCTAAACATGAAAAGGATTGAGTTATCTTTGTCGTTAAACTCGTTAAAACATCAAATAGCGACAAACTTGTCCATCTAGACAAGACCGAGTTTCGCCTTCGCTGGACTTGTTAAAACATCACATAGTGATGGATTCACTCGAAGGGTGAAATTATACAACAAGCATATATTATCCTCCTCAAGCTTGATAAAAAATAAAGAGGTTTTGGTCAGCAATGACTGGGGAAAATGGAAAAAGGGGAAAACCACTTTATGGTAGCAGGTCACTCTTGAACATGACACTTTCACTTCATCACTGTGACTACTTGGGTTGGATTATTAGTTGGTCTATCATACCATACATCACTTGTTTTTGGTCAATGCTACTAAGTCATTGTCAGTGTCGCCGTCATGCTCAAGAGAAGTCATTCAGTCAAAATTCATCCTTTGCAATACCATAAACCTTCATTTTCATGACCTCCATTCCTGAACCTTGTGTCGTCAATCAAATTCTGTCTCCAAAATCATTACACTCGTTTCGTGTCATTGATGTGGGATACATCAAGGCCATCCTATGACGAGTCGCTTATTGTCGACATCAGCACATTATCCAAGAACTTGACTTAGAAACACCCTTTAAGTACCTTGAGGCTTGCATACATCAATGGCAAGTTTCTCGCTTCCAACGACAAGTTGACATCACTGGCCTTCGACCAAAAGACTTTGTATGGTGTTTCACATCAAAACATCCATTCACACCATGCAGAATGTACTACAATACCTTGAGGATCATTATCATTATCGGTGATTTCTCTCGTGTTTGTTCCTATGAGCTCGAAAATGGATGAGGAATGAGTTAATATGCATCCTATCCTCTCATCCCTTCCTCCATGGAACTAATTCTAAGTATGGAAAGCCATTAAATACCCCCATTTATGACATAACTTCCTTCATCTTCCTATAAATTGAGCACTCATATAAGTGATCAAGGGGTTGGAATTTGATGAATTGTAAGGAGATAATGTTTCTATGAGAATTGACTTTGAGACAAGTATTTTTATGCTACAAGCTTTTCATGCTTTTGATGTGATGTGGATGGGATCAAAACTGGAGGAGTGACTTCGAATCAAAATTGCTGGTTGTAATTCCTTCTTCTATTCAATAAAGTATTTGAACCTTTTTCCCATATGCTTATCTTGTTATATGATGCTTATATGTGTCAATGTATATGATTCCATTTACTTGTAATCACTAGATATTTTTCTTTGATCGGTTATTTGTCTTCTGTTGATGTTTACAGGTACTTCTCAAGTGTGTTAAGTACGGGAAGGAGTGACAGTACCGATACAAAGGAGACAAGAGGAAAGCGGAACTACAATTAGGTCTTCTCATATTCTTTATCTTATTTATTGCTTATAGGAAAAGGCTAAAGTGCTTTAAAGTGTTGTTCTAGATATGGCTACTTATCTAGGGAATTAGTATTTATCCATAGATACCAAATTCTCCAAAACATCTATCCATGGTAGTTGACACGCTCATAAATATTTGTGTTATGATTCCCTAAGACCATCAGTGGGAAAGAAGAAGAAAACTTGTTCTTTGCATAGGTCTAGCTGCATTTTGGGATACCAAGGAGGATCATTACAAACAGGGACACAATATTTCTCAGTGCATACTGGACTAAATTTTTGGAGAAGATGGAAATTAAGTTGAATATATCTACAACATCCCACCCATAGGCGGATAGGGAGACATAAGTAGTCAACATGACATTGGTGCAATTGTTGATGGGATACAAATAGAAGCATATGAAGACCTAGTATGAAAATATGGTGTATATACAACATTGTCAGAGTGGAGTAGTCCACACTTCAATAGGAAATGTCCCATTTGAAACTTATTTTGGATATTTATCACCTTCATGACCTTCAAACATTGCATATGATTAGAGAGGTGGTGTCAGGGAAGATCTTACCGAAGATACCTTAAGAGCTAAACATTTTATAGAAATATTAGGAAGATCCATATACAAGTACAAGATACACTACAGAAGTCACAAGAGAAATATAAGACCATGCATGATCAACATAGAACAAAGAAATCATCTAGGGATGGAGATAGAAGATGGATTCAATTGAAGAAGGAGAGGCTACAGTGACTTGGTAAGAAAATCAAGGGTTTGAGATATGGTCCCATTGAGATACTAGAAACTGTGGTTGATAATTCCTATCAACTCAATTTAGTATCATATATGTGCATTTACTCAGTTGTGAATGTAGAGAATTCAAAACTCTATGAGCCTTCTATGCTAGATCAAGAAGAGGAACAAGTACTACCTTCTATGGAAGATTTGGCACCAGATGATCAAGTAGAGTTGATAGAAAATATTTTTTTGTAGAAGATGTCCATAAATACAAGACAAGGGAAGCATGACCTTTGGAATATTTGGTTGAAAGGATAACTTCCAAGTAAAGCTAAATGGTACACTAGAGAGAAGGTGGAGGAAACATTTCCTCACCTCATTCAATAGAAGCTTTTTGGGACCAAAATAATCCAAAAATGGCAAGTTGTGATATAGCTTGGATCATTATATTTTTTTCATCTATCTTGATGCTTTTAGAGTGGAAAAAGTGTAGGAATAAACTCACAAGACCATTTTTACTGGCGGGGCCCAGTTTGGAAAAATGAGGTCTAAAACCTTCCAGGAGAATTTTAAGTAATCCAATGATGTTTTTTTTTTTGGTTTTTTTTTTGGGGGGGGGGGGGGGGGGAGAGAGACTTTTCCACTTTATCACTACACCACTTTATCCTATTCTACACACAAATATCTTTCCAATGGTGGAAGAATCACATCAATTGGAGTCTATATGCAAAATTTATGCCACTCAGAAGTTGACCTTCCTATTTTCACCACCATAATTCAAGAGGATTCCTCATCAACCCCCATTGTTCATGAAAAAGGGGATAGCCATGTCATTATGATGAAGAAGAATGTAGAATATTCTATATTGTAACTCTAGTTAAGAGTTGAGGTAGTTAAACCTAATCACTGGTACACTGTCAAGTTGTGTTATAACTTTGCCACTAGAAGGAAAAGGGGTTCGATTCTTTCAAGTACATTTTTTCTATAGCTGAGAAAACGTTAGTTGATATTGATTGGAGATAGAGCACATAGATAGGATTTTTTCACTGTAGTAGCCCATAGACCACATACCATACTTGTTTGTACTCACATAAATTTTCTCTTCAAAGAAAGAGTGTAGAGAAGCCTCACCTTCTAGCTGGGTTTTTCTCCCAAAATGGTTTCCCATGTCATATCTTGTGTCAAATGTGTGTGTGAGCTTTTATTTCATTCTTTTATATTTCTTGCATAATTTTAATTTGTATGCATACACTATTACAATAATCTATAGGTCTATAAATATAAAGAGAAATAACATTGTATGATTGTAGAATTTCATATTTGAAATATAACTTGATCAGATTTGTTGTGACAAAATGTCGAGTTGAATATCCATGGCAGTTTTCAGATCATCGTGTGATAAGAATTTATTATAATTGCTACCACTGTAACTGTTAGGTGAACCACACACAACCCTACACATAGCTCATGGGTTAATCATGTGGATTTTAACCTTGGATCTCATGCTTTACATATATTGATATCACGACCATTGCCAATATATATATATATAATATATATATATATATATATATTATATATAATATATATATATATATATATATATATATATATATTATATATATATATATATATACAGATGCTTATAACCAGAGAATTCTATATTAGTAAAATTAATTTTGAGGTGACATAAAAAAAGTACAAAATTTTGATAATTCAACTATTAGAGCCCCATCCAAAAAATTTGGCCTGGAAATAATGGAGATCCTAACTACTATAGGGTGATACATATAATCGTCAAAGATATTTTCCTTATAATCCAAATAAAAAACATCTAAGATTAAAATAAATAAGCATTTCATTTCTAGGGACTTGGAGGTGGTGAGCATAGCTCCATATTTCCAAGGATCTACTTGTTGCAATTGGTGCATTTAAATCAAGGAGGACTAGTCTAGTTGTGGAAGATGATGCTGAATCTTAGCATTCCTTTAGAATAATGTATTTGGAGTTCTCTTTCATGAAAAAGTATGTAGGGTGTCCACCTCATCATTCAAGTGTTGGTAAGAGTGCTTTTTCTAGATAAGTGTATACAAGAGGAGCTTCACTTAATACTCTATATGTATAATTCTAATAAACAAGTCATTTTTCGTGTTTTGGTTATTTCCAAAGGGATTCTGAAGGGGATTCCATACAAAAAACCATTAAAATCCATCAAAATAGAGCCACTAGATGAGAGATATGTAGGGTGTGCTAGAAGGACAAAGAGAATAGCACCAAAAATTGCTGAAAAGGAATTCCAAAATCATAACTTCCTTGTATTTCTAGATGCCTCGATATAGGAAGGGGAGGAAATGATTGCATTCTAGATCAGAGCATGAACTCACACCTAGTTATGATTACAATTCTAGACGAGAAAAACGACCATGGAAAACAAAATTCATGGGAGGTCAATGAGATAATGTGATAAATGTGTTGGAAAAGGAATGTTGATAGGCAAAGGATCTAAAGGGACTTAATTTAATTAAGATATATGCAACACTCCCTCCCACCCCCTTGGATTTTTGAAGATGAATGAGAGTTGTTACTTTAAAATTGACCCAACCTTCAAAGATTGTTATGAAGACAGGGTTACAAAGATCCTCTTTTTGTAACTTTATAAAAACATAAAATAAATATTTCCATTTCTTTAATCTCAACGAGATATTCCTAGAAATATAATTTTTATCTCAATCCAATGCCCAGATCAAAAATTATGCCCATTTTTTTGCCAATTAATCCTTACCACATAAGCAAGGGTCTGCCACGTGGCTCCACCATCTCTCCCAAGTGGTTCCAGATCACCCCTAGTGCTCACATGGACATGGCTAAGTCCACATCACCATTTCTCCATGAATAATCTGCAGGCCCCACAACATATGGCTACCATGTGATAATGCTTTATTTATGTTATATATGGTTCTTAAGGGAATTTGAGTGTTCCCAAAATTTTTCATTGAGAACTGATTTGGATCCCTCAATGCACATGGATCACCCAAAATCATCTTGTGCATCCAACTTCCCATTTATTTCCATCATCTTAGATATTTGGTCATAAGCCCACTTATCTATCCTATTTAGAGTTTTTGCCAAACTGGGCCCCACTCTGCATGTGCTTTTCAATTAATGTTGTCATGAATACATCTAGGACACTTTTGAATCCAATTCTCTATAACAATTTCTACCACCCCTAGATATCCATCTTGGCCACAACTCCAAGCCTTGTGGAATTTACCCAAACAAGGCCTAATATTAGATATATACCCCACTCCTGTTGCAAATTTATCTGACTCATCTGAAATAAGATTTCATTGCAACATTTCACCTTGTTTAAATATATCCTAAATACAAGGGTGAATTACTCCATGTCTGAACATTGGACAATTTAAGGATTTCTTCAAGTGTTTCAAGAAGCTAGCCAAGATTCTCCTGGCAAGTTGGTTTTTCCCATAACATCTAGGTTCGTAGGAATACATTCTTATATTAAGCGCGACTCATTTCAAATGCTAACCATAGCCATAAAAATTCATAGAGACATGAATCCAACTATTAACATGCATTAAACAAGCCAATATATGGCTAACAACACCTTATGATTATGCTACAACACCATCAGATCTTTCTATAAAAATGAATATGGAACATCACTATCAAAACCCATGATATATCATGCATTGTTTCATTATTAGTCCATAATTAAAGAAAAATAATAATCATCTGTTTACAATGGAAATCCATGTAAATTCATAGCATGCCATATACAACTCTTTAACAACATAATTTCCTTGATTCTCAACGCTAGGGCTCTTTCACAGTTATAACACACAAACCATGGAATTACACACCATAACAATTTAATGAGATTCATTAAATAATCATACATAATCATGTAAGTAGCTATGAAAATTAGGAAATATATATCATCAAATATAGGGTTCTACAAGTCCCTCACACCATGAGATTAAGCATACAAGCATCTCATTGCAACACACGGGAATACATATTCCTTCATTAGTAGTCCATGACATTTAGATGATGCATATCAAACAATCATGCATATTTATGTATATAAATATGCATTCCGTACAACTAAAAAAAAAACATAGGTCCATGAGCCTCACATAACCATGAGAACATAGTGGCAAGAACTTATTATGGACATGCAAGGATATCAAAAATCCCTTCAAATCTAGAGCAAGTCCATTCATGCAACATATAAATTATACTTCTCAAGAGACAACCCACAAACATGGTTATAGTAGGTAGCTTCCCAACTCATAAAAATAGATGATTGAAAGTGTATAAAATAATATGATGATTCCTTCTTTTATATCACCAAGTATATACACATCAAACCTCATGTAATGAATTAATAAGGCTACAACCACATAGTTGAGGAAACTCATATTCACCATCAATATACTAGATAGTTATTCAATCAATAACTAGTCAGACATTCTTAATTAAATATCATAGGAATACTCATTAGCCATCCATGATACAAATACATACAGGAATAAACACTTATCTAATTAATTTTTAAATGGCTAGAAACTAGAGGAGGGACTTAAACTCTCCACCCAACCATAGGGTAGTTGCACTGCAATATTTCTTGTAGCTAATCACCCCCAATCCAGATTCAAAGTTTCAAGAGTTAAGTGCTTAATGGTATTCACACCATTAATCAGATAGCCAAGGATTCAAGAGGAGCCTATTGCTTAGGTGTTCTATTAACTACTCCTAAGTAGATAACATCACAATGATTCACTCAAACTCTCATAAATCAATAAATCAAAATTATCTCAGATTCAAGAAAGGTTCTCGTATTCCAAGAATCTAATCTCACTATAAAAGGTGTTTTCTCAACTCCCAAGCAAGCACAAATTTATTTTGTATTTCCCTAAGCTCTCTTGGTCGAATTATCACCAACACATAGGTAGGGTATCACATGAATGCAGGAAAAAAGATGTCTCGATCTCAACAACAAGGTTTTTCCGCAACACCCCTGTGCATGTGATTTTCCTTGCACCACTCTTCCTTCTCATGCAATGACCCAACTCCTCCCACTCAAATCATGCATGAAAAATAGACACAATTATGGGCACTCACTCCCTAATTGCTCCATGCCAAGAATCATTTAGTGCCCAAGATTTTTTATTCCAATATCTCCCCTCTTCCACCATTTCCTTGTTGTTTTCCTCCTCACATCCTTTCTATGTGTGTTGGCTTCCTCAATATGCCCCATGGGGTTAAGGAAAATATGGGCACATCCTTTGACACAAGCAGCTAATACCCACTTCAATTTTTTCACCAACAAACATTTAATTTTCCAGGGAGCTAGGTGGGGAATAAATGAATTGGCCTGGGTTTTCACTCAGCATAAGAAACTCCTCCTCTTTAGTCTCTAAATTCATGTCCACTCCTCCAGCTCAAACATATTTTTCATTTTCCATATTATTTATGTGAATTACAATTCATAGTGTCATTTACAGTACGTGTAGAAAAGGGTTGTTACAAACCTTGCTCCTTTAGAGGAACACCATCCTCGATGTCTTTATACCCAAAAAAGAATAATGGCAATATTTATACACACTACTCTTTTTACATTTACTTATATAGTAGACAAAGTTTGGTATGATACGCTCATTCAATTAGCCATTTTCCAAGTGGCTTCATTTGGTCCAACATGCTTCCATTGCACCTTGAATTTCTTGATCACTTGATTATGGAGCGGGATTCACCTCCAATTTCCAGCCATGTCATCCACTATGCTCAGTGCTCCTTTATAAAACAAATTCATTTCATTACTTTATATGACTCACCCAATGTGTCTCTTATCCTAGTGAGTATGTGCATGATTTTGTGAAAACTAATTCACTTCTCAAGTTCTTGCATCCCCTTCTTTGCTCCATCAGTCCCTCGAGTGATCCATTTCCTCTTCCATGTAATCACTCACCTTCCATGTTCAAGAATCTACTTTTTAACTTCCTCAGACCCTTGGGTGATCCATCCCTTGTCAAGGCTTCCTCACATGGGAAGAATTTTATCAATCAAGGAATCCCTCTACCTTTATTTAATAACACAACAAATGTCTCATGCATACTTCATGGTAATCTATGCATATCATAGGGTTCCATTGTCACCACAATGGCTAAGTTCCTAAACTCTTCAACTCAAACATGTTTTTGTTTCAATGCATGCTAATATTATCGAGTTTATGTTGTTGTCTTCATTTGTACTCAGCCTCATAATTTATTATGGAAATTTCAATAATTCACTTATATCACAGGTACATGATTAATATGAGATAATCATAAAATTTCACAACATGACATAACATATAAAATCATTGTTGTTCCATATCAAATCATAACTTAACAGAAATTTCATTAAACTAATAATTGATACTTATACCTTTAGTTACTAATTGATTCCTTGGATTTAAAAGCACTGATTGGTTTAATAGCCCTAAGAAAATAATCAATGGTATATATGCTTCATAGCTCCATGTGATATTTAATTTCATCTTTATAGAATAAGCTCCACACAGTTTTCATGTAACTACATCTTTAAATCTATCTCATCGAGTGATTCTCAAACCCAAGGAAAGAACTCAATGGTGGAAACACTACTCCATGTAGTATTTTCGTACACCTTCATCCTCAAACCTTACTCATTAAGTGGTTATCAACCCCAGGAAAATAAGTTAATGGAAATCACACTACTCCACATAGTCATTTTGTGCAATTCCCAATGGGCTTCCTCATGCGCACATCCTAGTGAGCAAGGGTATATTTCTTCTCACACTAGCTACTCACCTTTATAGGCCTAGGTGACCACCATCCAAGGAATTCTATCTAACCAAGGATTTCTTGAATGGGCTCCCATAAGCCACTCATCTATCTAGGCCTAAGAAACCCCCATTCTAGGTAGTCTAACTTTCCTAAGGCTTTCCTGCATGTGATAGTCATTAGATTCTTGCAACCCAGTAGCCATATGGAATGCTCTAATGACATGTGGATATAGAATTATGGCCAAGTACCCATATGGAAAGATCCATTTCATTAGTCATGGATTCTTATAGTCAAGTTCATGGTTATGACATGCTCCCTTAGGAAAAACACAGTGCCACAAACCGCAATGCCTTCCTAACAATCTTCTTCTTAACACCATAGCTCCATCATGCCACTTGTGTCACAAGATTTAAGATTATATGAGATATACTCAAAAATTTCAAGCCAACAATTTGAATCTCCAATCCTTTCCTCATCCAAAATCCTGATCTCATAGACATGAGATCCTTATTCATGTCATTGGGCCCCTTTGTAGGTATTGTTTATTTGTTAAGGCATCTTTGATCTCACATCATTCCAACACTTTCATGCAACCTAATCTTTTAATCAGCCAACATATATACTTATTTTAGTTCTACAATACATAGTGACCTGAAGTGACTTCACAATCAGTATACTCATTTTAGTTATATCACTCCAACTAAATTCAAATACATTTAAATGACAATGTTATTGCATTATACTTGTGCATCATATTTATTTCCAAGAATTTCAAAATGCAATTAAAAATTCATTCCAACAAACTAATAAGTCATAAATGAGAAATACACAACTCTAAATTCATTAGCATTCTAATTATCCATTTCACTCAGCAGACATTGCAAGGATTATTTCCATGTTTCATATTGAAGGCTTCCTTCCTTCACCATACCACTTCCTAGTATCCATGCAAGTCATGCATTAATTTAAAATAGTAGTATCCAAATTTAGTTGATGGAATTTTACCCAATTCCTTTCCTTTACCCATTTTTTCACCTTGGATATCATTACCAACACTCTCAATGAAGCCTTTTGAAGGCTCTAGCTGGTTGATAATTACTCCAGTTGTTGTAATAACCATCAATTTATGAAATGGTCTCAATCTCAAACATTAGTCATAAACTCATTAACTCAGTTATTTATAGACCTTAATGAAAACTTAATAAAGGAATTTCCATTGCATTCAATTCCAACATGTCCTCATCCATGTTAAGCATATGATGTCAATTTCTAATCTTTATCATTTTCATTCATGCTCACAACAAATAGCGGGAGCATAAACATTGCATATCAATAATGTTAATTATCATCATTATTTCTCACTTTCCCAACGATGTTCCATACAACATGGAATATATTATGTAACCTCATTATGTCACTCTAAACACGGTAAGTACAAATTCTATTTTCATACCATTCACACAATGATGATATTTGTTATAGATTAATCAATTACCTTATTACTATTATGGTTGATGATTCCCAACTAATGACTTTGGATCAATTAGTATCCTCATACCTTTATTTCACTTTCCCATCTTTTCTATATTCATAAAACATAGAATACACACACACACACACACACATTAGCCATGCACATTTTCAGTTAGGGAATCCATCAAGTCCACCTAGTTGTTATGTCATTTTTAGTTGCCTTCTACTCTCATCCATATGATGTATAGGTTTGAATCAAGGTCTTTCACATTTAGTTTGGTTTTATTTAGCTCTTATCCATAGGTCCTTTCCTTTCCCTTCCCACATCCAATAAACCAACAAGATGAAACCACAAAGAGTGAGAAGAAAGAACGAAACACACAATAAAAACACACAACAAAATGTAAAGTTAAGAAAAGTCTTTCGGTAGAAATCACATAAGAGAAATTTTTGGCCAACACATTTCGAACTAACTAGTGTGGCTCATCATCAGGACTGTTGGGACTCAGAAATGTCATATTTTCATCCACCTTTTTCTTCACTATTCCTTACATTCCATCATCCCATTAACCTTTTATCATATCATTTTCATAAATACATTTGGGTTTCACCTTCTTACTTTCCATTTTATTCATTTTGTATTACAAGTGAATTTATGATTAAATATTAGAAAATATACATATTTTTATATCTATCTCAAGAATATGTGAGTTTTGTGATGTGTAGGAAAATGTCCTCCACCATATTAAGGAGATAATTATGAAGCCTATTCCTAAGGAGAAAATCATGGAGGATTTGGTTGGCATATCTTATCCAAGATATGTGAGACATTTGTGGAGGATTCAAAGTTATCATATCTTGTAATAATGGGAAAGTAGTTGAAAATGCTTGAGAGGTTTGTGGAGGATTCAAAGGGATCATATCTTGTAATAATGGGAAATTAGTTGAGAGTGCTTGAGAGAATATTGGATATGTAATTATGAGATTGTTATCTTCCTCATGTATATAAGAGAGTGCTCTCTCTTCATTTTGATAATAATGAATAATGGAGAATAGAGATTACTAAGGAGAAAATCATGGAGGATTTGGTTGGCATATCTTATCCAAGATATGTTAGATATTTGTGGAGGATTCAAAGGGATCATATTTTGTAATAATGGGAAAGTAGTTGAAAATGCTTGAGAGATTTGTGGAGGATTCAAATGGATCATATTTTGTAATAATGGGAAATTAGTTGAGAGTGCTTGAGAGAATATTGGATATGTAATTATGAGATTGTTATCTTCCTCATGTATATAAGAGAGTGCTCTCTCTTCATTCTAATAATAATTAATAATGGAGAATGGAGATTAGCTTTAAGAGATAGTTTTGTAATCATGATTTCTTTTTTGGTTCTTGTAATATAATTTAAGATATTTTTATTGTTGTGGGCTCACATATGTTGTTTGTCATTTAATTCTTCACATGTTGTATTTCTCTTCCTTTATGCAATTTCCTGCTTTCATAGTTAATGTTTCAATGCCTTCCTATATTAATTTGATTTCAGTAATTTAGATTAAATTAGTTTCACTTCAGTCCTGCATATATAGTGCATGTGCCTCGTAAGTTTACGAACCTCGGATTGACAAATTAAATAGTTGGGAAAGTACTACAACAGAATTAAACAAACATATTTTCACCCAACATTTTGGCGCCATTGTCGGGGAGGCATGATGGATTGAAGTTTAGTTTGATTTTTCATGCAAGTGTGTTTATACATGTTCCTAACTCCGAGGTGTTAAGGTGGTAAGACGTGGGGAACAGCCTATGCATCGCATTCGAGATACCGTAATGGGCTCGACCTCTTATGGATTAGGGCATGTAGGGTGTGTTTACATTTATGCAAGTGTGAATTTCAATTTTTGCAAGTGTGTTTGATTTTCACAACTGTGAAGAGTGTTTAATGAATTCATGGTTCATGGTTTTAATTGAAGAATTCAATTACTAAATTAATGAGCAGGCCTTGTAAGAGGGTTTAATTGAGTATTGAATTCAAGTTTATTTCTGTGGTCCTTTTGTTTTTAATTCAATTTTTAGTGATGAGTGTCAGCTTGGAACTACTCACTCAGATCCTTGCAGAAGTCAGAATCTCCTCTTCCCTGGAAAAGGACATCTTGACAAGAATTGAAAGTTCAAATACTCCCCAAGAAATAAACGAAGATTCAACATCTGAAGAATCATGCGTATCTAATGGCGAACAGTCATTCGAATAGGAGATCGAGGAAGAACAACAGGAGTTACAACATGATCTAAGTGAGAGAAGTTGTGCTTATCAAAGCTTTATCGAACAATGGTTCCAGGTAAGTACTAGATTAGGTTCATCTTTTTATTTTTTAGTTGATTTGCAGTTACAGCAACTAGACTCATTCACTTTCGAATATTTTCATCCATCATTTAAAAAATTGCTACTGGATATATTGTTGTTACTACTACGTGAATGGCTTCATTGGAAGTTTAATTACACGTAACTAATTTTTTTCTAATTAGTATAGAGTAGGTAGGCTTTCATTTTTAGTTTTTCTTAGAATAAGTATGCTCTCCTCCGCGCTTAGTGCGATCACGAGGATCAGAAAATAGGGATGATTTAGACCAATTTCAAGAATAAATAAATGTTTTGCTATATGCTTGATCAAAAACATCTTTCAAAATGCAAATCATTGTGTCCAATTGTTATAAATAATCTACCCCTTGTAAGTTTAGATTTTAACTCAACTTAGATATTTTAAAGTTAAAAAGAGGATAACTGCTTAATTTCTTTTCAATCTTTCTCGCAGATTTGTGTTTAACAGCTACCATCTTTGTGTTTAACCGCTACTATTGACATTTCGTGATTTCAATTACATGTCATAGCAGCTTTGTGAGAAAGCGCACAACAGATTTCTATAGTTGGTATTCTTTCCAAAGAAAGATTGTTTCAGAGATCAACCGCCTCTACACTCCAAGGTATGTCGAGCAAAATGTTCTTACTTTTCTATAAACTCATGCATGGTTTGACGAAAATACATTGTCCTCTATGGTGACACATAACCCCCATATTTGCGTGTCCGCCTTTTGATTCAAGCACTTTCATCCAAATGGATTTTCAAGCTATATAGGCATGCTACGGCTGCTTTTATTCTTTTCTGTCATCCACTGTGGGCCGCAATCTCTGGTTTCACACTATAATACTCATTTCCAAATGCGCCATAGCGCTATCGCCAAATCTGTAACAGTCCAAGGGGAAATAGCATTCAGTGTTAGGCCCTTGTGATAAAATGTACATCATGTCTACTCGGTCCCTTTATCCACAGCTCATGTGTAGCGCCTCGGAACCAATAGTATAGTTTTCTACCCCTTATCGTTGGGTTCCTTTATCATTTAGCCCCAAACCATGCCCTCATTTCTCTTCTACAAAATTCAATTGGTGTCGCTTGAAAAATGTTGGCAAAGGATCCACTGTGAAATCGGCCCTTTCACAGTGGATGTTAGGCTGTTTAGCCATGTTGAACTTACAATTCAAACGATAACACATTGAAGGCCGACAAAATGTTGAATACTTGAACCGACCACGCTAGAACCCCTGGAAGCCTGAAACACCTGAACCCCAAATGCTCAGGGTTCAGGATATATTCCATGACTAAGTTTTCCTTCTCACCCAGTTTCTAATATGATAAGGGATTATTTACCTTGATTGTCAGGAATAGTATGTACAGGTTTTGAATAATTTTCTGGTTCCAGGGTTCTGACTACAATATTCTTCATGAAGATGCCTTTCTCCAACGATACTTTTGATGCAGTTTATGCAATTGAGGCTACCTGACATGCACTAGATATAGTCGACTGCTACAAAGAGATAAAAAGAGTACTGAAACCTGGACAACTGTTTGTGGCATATGAATGGTGCATGACTGACTCTTTCGACCCAAGAATGAAGAACACCACAAAAATAAGGCAAAACTTGAACTTGCAAATGGTCTTCCTGACATTCGTACTACAAACCAATGTATTGAAGCTCTTAAATCTCCTGGATTTGAGGTGCTCTTTGAAGAGAACCTTACAGTCTCATCAACAGTTACGATCCAAATCTTTTATCCCTTAGTAGTTTTCATCTCACAGCCCTTGGTCGTTTTTTTAATTAGGGTTAGTTTCTTTTATTATTTTCATTATTAGTTTTGTTTTTAATAAATAAAGAATCGACATAAATAATAAATTAAAAACTTTTGTTTTTTAATTTTTTTTTTTATTGATAAAATAATAAATAATAATAAAAATAAATAAATATAAAAAATAATATATATAATAATAATAATAACAAAAACAAAACAAAACAAAAACAAAAACAAAAAATTGCCCTCATTCATTCATACACTAACTACTTGTTCCCTAACAAATACAAATCCTTTTCAAATGTTTTAAATCAATTTTCCTGCAAACCAATAAAAACATTTTGAAAAAGTATTGCACAATCAATGAGTACATTGCATGGGGACATGCAATATTTCTAGTTGGGGGGAAATAAAAGTATGTTGGATTTTTTTGTGAATTTGTGGGAAAAAGTTAGGATGCATATACTAACAAGATAAATGAGATTGGTGTTGTGTAAGTCAAAGAGAAGCTTATGAAGAAAGCTCAATATTACAATGTGACACCCTTTTCATCCATGATTAGTGTAACTTCGAAAAATAACTAAAAAAAAAAAAGGGACATTTCATAAATTCTTGAAAATAACCTAATTTGTTTTTGAGTCACTTCATACAGGAATGATCGATGGATATGGCACACAAAGGTGACAATTTTTATGCAGGAATGGTGCTAAGCGTTGAAGACAATCTAATGCAAAAGTGATTTTTCGAAATCACAATGAACATGGAAAATTTTAGGGGCTAATGTTCGCCCAATGGGCTAATTTTCCATGATTTTTCCAAAAAACAATTCGCCAATTTCCAATTTTTATAAAAGATGATTCGCCCAAATTTTAGAATATAAAATTATTTTACCTTAAAAATCGCCAACATTATATAGTGGCTATATGATAAATCATTATAAATTTGAATAATTTTACAAATATATCATTGAAAAATTTATAGTTTGCATATTAGGGATTAGTGAGATTCGCCAATGTTTCTAAACTTCAAGAAAATTTTCCATCCTTAAAATTTTCCTTGATGTCAATGAAACATGCATCATTGGATGCTTGAAGGAACTAATTCTTCACTACACATAACATAACATTTTCCACTACACAAAAATCTTTTTGCATCATGATTACTCCCCTTTTTCCTTCCAAATGCCTAGACCATCCTTGTGTTGCAACCCATCTTCCATTTCCTTATCTTTCACGACTTCATGCACGCCTATTTTTCTGAATCGCATACAACCCTTTATCCTTTTCAATTTATTTTTTCCTTCTAGTTTTCCTTCTGAATAAAACTCATTCCCTTTCCATGATTACATTGCCTTGATTTCCTAGCCATGTTGATCCACACTGCTTGTCCGTGAGTTCTTTCCATCTATAGTCCTACCAAATCATTTTGTACAAACTCGCATTGACTAATGTGGGATTCCTTAAGGCCCACCTTTCAACAAGTCTTGCCCCATCGACATCAGCACCTTATCTGGGAAATAGACTAGAGTTCCTTTTGAGTACCTAGAGGCTTTCATGCCTTAATGGCAAGTTCTCTCGCTGATGATCATGGGAATACATCAATGTCCCTTGATCTTCAGATCTTGCAAGTGGATCAACCTCAACACATCCATTCGCACTTCGCAAGATGTACTTAGGTACCTTGGCACTCATTGACATCAATGGTGATTTGCCTCGCATTGGTTAACAAAATCCATCAATGGTCGGTAATCTAATGATTTCTATTCATGCTCGACATCGACATATTCATTCGCATGATTAGAATTGTACCATCGGGTTTGTAGCGGGTGAAGACTATACACTTTTTCACGACTCCCTCGGCAGTTACAACAACATGCATTCTGATTTATGAGAGTACCACAGTTCCACTTTCAACGTTTATCTTTTCCATGATTCAACATGAGCTGTTCAGATTCCTTCATTTCCTAGTATCCAGTTACAACAACATCAGTCACATTTTCCTGATCCAGCGGTAGCAGTAGCTACATTCCTATTACATAGTTCATCATTCTTGGGTAAGTAGAGGTGTGTTGTTTTCTAATCTTTAATCATGAAATTCCTTATATGCTAACTTGAATATTTTGGAAAATTCCCTCACCATGCTACATTTCCTTTCATGAGCCATGTCAAGTTGCATGAGGACATGCAACGAATTCAGTTGGGGGGGGGGGGGAGAGAACTATATTCATTACATTTCTTCACCAACTACATATTCACTACCATGATTCCATTTCTTCACCACTATCACTCCATTTTTTTTCTCATTTACCATTCACCAACATTTATTTTCCAATGATACTTTGTTGCACTTTGCTTCATACACAATATTGGCATGCTTCATTAATATTATAAAAAGGGCTTTCTTATGCACATTATGATTTCCAGTGAGTGTTTACATTATTATTAAATAAAAGAGAATAGAAAACGAAATGAATGTTGTTAACACAAGAACCAACATTCTTTGTATTCATGGTTGTCACACAAGAACCAACCATAAGAAAATGTAAGTTGTTACGCATGTCTTTCACATATCCTGGAAACATTCATTATTAAAAGACATCATCATGTAAAGCCAAAGTTCAAGATGCCAAATGTTCTTAAAGATGTTGGAGATTAGATGCACAGCTAGTTTAAACAAAAATACACAGCAGATAATTCAAGCACATAAGACACAAGAATTTAACGTGGTTCACCCAACCAATCTGGGCTACATCCACACAACATAGGCATCGGCAATTTATTAATCAAAACAGAAGATTACATAATGAAATCCTCACAAAACTCTCATCCTCATAGCAAACAATCCGAATGGTTGCCTGTTATATAGAAAAGAGAATCTAACAACCTCATTGACTCACTCACATCAAATATAGGAGGCATTAATCATCTCCCAACAACCTGGAGCTAATATAGGAACTGATTCCTATTGTTGTCATCAACTGAGATTTTGCCTATCTTACTCCAAACAGAAAATCTCAACAATCTCCACCTTGACAACAATTAGCCTGATGCCCTGTTATTATTATTTTATCTTTTCTGCAAGCCAAGAGAAGCCTAACACCAGCGTAGCTTCTCTAACAAAACTGGTTTCGTGAACATGTCTGCACAATTCTCCTTTGTATGCACCTTTTCAAGAGAGACTCTCCTTTCAGTGATAACCTGTCCTACAAAATGGTACTTGATCGGTATATGCTTTGATTT
Organism: Pinus taeda; assembly: GCA_000404065.3. NCBI lineage: Eukaryota > Viridiplantae > Streptophyta > Pinopsida > Pinales > Pinaceae > Pinus > Pinus taeda. The sequence goes on along the minus strand of APFE030362395.1, from coordinate 33,508 downwards.
ACTATGATAGGTCGGATTCTTAGCCAAATGTATTGCACTTTGACTGTCACAAAATAACTTGATGTTGTCCTGCAACCTACCAAATTCACCAAACAAACCTTTCAACCAAATCGCTTCTTTTCAAGCATGAGAAGCAGCATTGTATTCTGCTTCAATAGTGGGTAAAGCAACAATATTTTGTAGCTTTGACATCCAGCTGATAGCTCCACCTGCAAGAGTAAAGACATACCCTGAAGTTGACCTCCTCTTATCCAAATCACCTGCAAAATCGGAATCAACATATCCGCAAACAAATTCACTACTCTTATTGTAAGAAATACAATAACTACTTGTGCCTCTCAAGTACCGAAGCACCCATTTCACTGCTGACCAGTGTTCTTTACCCGGATTTGCCATGTACCTGCTGACAACCCCAACTACATGAGAAATATCTGGTCGCGTACACACCATTGCATACATCAAACATCCTACTACATTGGCATAAGGAATTCGAGACATATAATCTTTTTCTTCATCTGTATTAGGACATAAACTCGAAGAAAGCTTAAAATGGGAAGCTAAAGGGATCGACAAAGGCTTCACATTGTTCATACCAAACCTCAAAAGTATTTTCTCAACATACCTCTGTTGTGATAGCCACAACTTACCATTGTCCCTGTCTCTGAAAATCTCCATGCCCAAAATCTGTCTTGCGGCTCTTAGATCTTTCATATCAAACGTCCTTGCCATCTGAGTCTTCAACCTGTTGATTTCTTCAATGCTTTTGCTTGCTAAAAGCATATCATCAACATACAATACCAAGATAATGAATATGCCATTGTTCAACTGTTTAAAATAAACACAATGATCATATTCACTTCTAACATATTTCTGACTCAACATGAAAGAATCAAACTTCTTATACCACTGCCGAGGCAACTGCTTCAGGCCATATAATGATTTCTTGAGCCTGCAGACAAATTTCTCTTTGCGATGATGAACAAACCCTTCCATTTGTTCCATATATATTTCCTCATATAAGTCACCATGTAGAAATACAGTCTTAACATCTAACTGCTGCAACTCTAAATCAAGCAAAGCCACTAATGCTAACACTATTCTAATTGAAACAATTTTAACCACTGGTGAAAAAATCTCATGAAAGTCAATACCGGCTTTCTGAGAAAACCCTTTTGCAACCAGTCGTGCTTTGTACCTATCTTCTGTATCATTCACACCTCGTTTCAGCTTGAAAACCCATTTACACCCCACAGTTTTCCTGCCTTTCGGAAGCTCAACCAGATCCCATGTGTCGTTCTTACTTAAGGCCATCATTTCTTCCTTCATGGCTGCTTTCCACTTGTCACTTTTCAAACCTTCTATTGCTTCATGATAGCACAGAGGTTCATTGTCATTAGCAGTAAATGCAACAGAAGTGACACAATCATCATACCTTCTCGGTGGCCGTTTGATTCTTGTCGACCTCCTTAAGGATGTTTCTGGCGCTTCCTCGATTGGCTGACTACCATCTGTAGGAACTTCTTGCTGATCAGTATCTGAAACCTGTTCATGACCTCCATCTGAACCCTGTTCATGACTAGAATCTGAACTATGATCGTTATGAATATCATTAGAAAAGTTGTCAAACTGAATATGCTGGAAATCAGATACATCATCCTGTTTCAATCTTCTATCTACATCTAACTGTACAAGAGAGGATTCATTAAACCTTACATCTCTGTTGATGATGATTTGCGGGTAGTAGGATCCCACAATCTAAATCCCTTTGTTCCATCACCATACCCAACAAAGACATACCTTTTCGATTTCGGATCTAATTTAGTTCGCTGATGTTTAGGCACTAGAGCATATGCATCACAACCAAACACTCTGAGTTTAGAATAGTCACATGGGTATCCTGTCCATAGCTTTTGCGGAACCTTGCAGTCTATTGCCATTGATGGAGATCGGTTTATCACATAACAAGCAGTTGCCACTGCTTCCGTCCACAACTCCTTCGGCAACCCGGCATTACTCAGCATACACCTTGCTCTCTCTAGAAGAGTCATGTTCATGCGTTCAGCAACTCCATTCTGCTGAGGAGTATAAACCGTGGT
>APFE030362395.1:5159-30604 GCA_000404065.3 Pinus taeda | reverse complement strand
TGTTTGCTTGTTTTAAACTTTTGTTTACTTTGTTTTCCAAACAGACAATGTTTACAGAAATCTAATTTTCCAGTCTTCAGATTTGGAAGTAACTTTCGATCAGCCAAAATTTTCAACCCACTTTCACTCATATTCCCCAATCTTTGATGCCATAAGTGAATGGAACTACTATCATGTTCAGACACAGTAGACACAAAATCTGACCATGTACCTCCATCTAACTGAAATAGATTTCCTACTTTCTTAGCTTTCATAACTAGTAAGATGCCTTTGTAAATTTTCATTACTCCACCTTGAATTACAGTTTTATACCCATTTGAATCAAGTGCTCCTAATGAAATCAAGTTTTTCCTTAAATCTGGTACATGCCTCACATCAGTTAATATTCTAGTTGTCCCATCAAACATTTGTAGTTGTATGCTCCCAATCCCAACAGTATTGCATGTTACATCATTACCCATGTACACAACTCCATCATTAATTGATTTATATTCCTTAAACCATTTTTTATACATACACATGTGGTTTGATGCACCGGAATCTAACAACCAATGTTGACCATGATTTGACACATTAACTGATAATACTTCATCACTCATACCTGAACCAGATGTTGAACCTGTATCTGTCGCATTTGCCTCCTTCTTCTCTGTTGAAGAATCTTCTTTTGAAGTTTGCTGCTGTCGCTTCCAGCAGTCCTTCTTTAAATGCCCTAATTTTGCCACAAAACCAGCACTTTAGCTTACTCTTCTTCCCTTTTGACTTTGAACGTGAGTCGCTCAGCTTCCTGGGGCGTCTTTCTTTCGAACGACCTCTAACCATCATAGCTTCTGATGTCGAGGTTTCGGAATGCGACTTCCTCCTTGTTTCTTCCGATAATAAGGATGCAACTACATCATCAAACTCAATAGTTTCTGATGAACTAAGACTTATAGAAGTAACAAAATGATCCCATGACTCGGGAAACGAGCACAATAAAGTAATAGCTTTATCCTCGGATGGAATTTTTACTTCTATACTTTGTAATTGCACAAGAAGAGTATTAAAAGCATTTAAATGATTAGAAATCGATGTACCTTCCTTCATTTGCAAACCGTACAATTTTTGCTTCAGGAGAATCCTATTGGTTAAGGATTTGGTCATGTACAGTTTCTCCAGTTTTGTCCACAAACCAGCAGCTGTTGTCTCTGACACAATATTAAACAGGACATCATCAGCTAGACACAGTCGAATAGCACTAATCTCTCTTTCATCCATCTCGGCCCACTCACTATCTGTGATGTTGTAAGGTTGTTTAGACTTGCCCAACAACGCCTTTGCCATGCCATGTTGGACAAGCAAATCATGCATCTTCACCTTCCAGATCTCAAAATTATTCTTGCCATTAAACTTCTCAATTTCAAACCGGGCACTCTGAGTTTTCGCCATCTTATATCAACCAAAAGACACAATAATCTCCAAAAAACCAACTTTTAAAGACCAACAATTTAAAAAACTGCCTATGCCTTATATGCCTTTGCTTTTAAAAAAAACTGTTTGTTTGTTTGTTGACGGTGCAAATTGGGCAATAAAAAAAAAATCTCAAAACAAAACTTCTTGGTTTATTTGCACCAATTTACCATTTCTATCCTGGCTATCAAGCTGGCCTGCTATAGCTTAAATTGGTTTATTTGCACCAATTTACCATTTGGTTGGTTCCAATAGGAGCAAGAAATGACGTTGATTGCAACTTAGTCACCCTTTAAAAAAAAAAAATTATGAAAAACCCACCCTCGCTATATTATTAGACAACTTCATAGCCCAATATATAATATTTTGACTTGAAACAATCATTCCGATATGGTTGACACTGTGGTTGACTGGTTTTAACCTGAAATGATCTTTGCGGTGTGGATGGTTCCGCTAGGAGCAATCAATTAACTCAGCGCAGGTCCAATGTGTGAACAGTTTTTAAAAAAAAATTCCACGTCGATAGCAACAATCAATTAACTCAGCGCAGGTCCAATGTGTGAACAATTTTAAAAAAAAAATTCATACCTCCAGGCAAAAAATAATGTTTTGTGCCACTCCTCTGCTGCGCAGCTCAGCAATACGCAGGGGAATCGTTTGAACAGCAGTGCGCAGGTATATCAGGAGGCAACCAAATGTATAACAGCGCAGGTATAAAAACGCTCCACCAAATGTATAACAGTGCTCCAGCACAGCACCAAAATGTTATATGCACCAGCTCATTTGTTCAGTGGGCATACGCTACCGGATCCACGCAGCACCTCCAGGCAGCGATCCACTCCATGCACCAGCATCAGTGCGCTCCTCCTCCACGCGGTATACAGCACTGCCTTCGATCTTCACGCAAGTAGGAAACACCAGCACTCCACCAACCACGCAGCAAACATGCAGCATACAACAACCTTTAGGTGTCAAACAGACCTCCACGCACCAGCGCTGTCATCTATCTCTGGACAGCAGTCCAATACGCCTCCAACATTAGCTCTAATACCACTTGTTGGAGATCAGATGCACAACTAGTTTAAACAAAAATACACAGCAGATAATCCAAGCACATAAGAGACAAGAATTTAACGTGGTTCACCCAACCAATCTGGGCTACGTCCACACAATATAGGCATCAGCAATTTATTAATCAAAACAGGAGATTACATAATGAAATCCTCACAAAACTCTCATCCTCATAGCAAACAATCCGAATGGTTGCCTGTTATATAGCAAAGAGAATCTAACAACCTCATCAACTCACTCACATCAAATATAGGAGGCATTAATCATCTCCCAACAACCTGGAGCTAATCTAGGAACTGATTCCTATCGTTGTCATCAACTGAGATTTTGCCTATCTTACTCCAAACAGAAAATCTCAACAAAAGAGACCCATGCATGGTTACATGAGGACATGCAACAAGTTCAGTTGGGGAGGATGTTGGGACTCAGAAATGTCATATTTTCATCCACCTTTTCCTTCACTATTCCTTACATTTCATCATCCCATTAACCTTTTATTATGTCATTTTCATAAATACATTTGGGTTTCACCTTCTTATTTTCCATAATATTCATTTTTGAATTATACGTGAATTTATGATTAAATATTAGAAAATATACATATTTTTATATCTATCTCAAGAATATGTGAGTTTTGTGATGTGTAGGAAATATGTCCTCCACCATATTAAGGAGATAATTATGCAAGCCTATTCCTAAGGAGAAAATCATGGAGGATTTGGTTGGCATATCTTATCCAAGATATGTGAGAGATTTGTGGAGGATTCAAAGGGATCATATTTTGTAATAATGGGAAAGTAGTTGAAAATGCTTGAGAGATTTGTGGAGGATTCAAAGGGATCATATTTTGTAATAATGGGAAATTAGTTGAGAGTGCTTGAGAGAATATTGGATAAGTAATTATGAGATTGTTATCTTCCTCATGTATATAAGAGAGTGCTCTCTCTTCATTTTAATAATAATGAATAATGGAGAATGGAGATTAGCTTTAAGAGATAGTTTTGTAATCATGATTTTTTATTTGGTTCTTGTAATATAATTTAAGATATTTTTATTGTTGTGGGCTCACATATGTTGTTTTTCATTCAATTCTTCACATGTTGTATTGCTTTTCCTTTATGCAATTTCGTGCTTTCATAGTTAATGTTTCAATGCCTTCCTAGATTAATTTGATTTCAGTCATTTAGATTAAATTAGTTCCACTTTGGTCCTGCATATATAGTGCATGTGCCTCATAAGTTTACAAACCTCGGATTGACAACTTAAATAGTTGGGCAAGTACTACAACAGAAATAAACAAACATATTTTCACCCAACAAGGACCAGATGAAGAGGCAGACCATGTCAAAGGCTTAAATAGAGAGCAATGTAGAGACATAATTTCAAGGAACGACTATATTTGAACAATAAGATTTAAATTACGATATTAATTTATTAATATATTAAAAATAATGATATTAATTTATTAGTTTATTAAAAAGAAATATTAATAAGTAATGGCTATATTAAATGACTAGTTTTTGAAAAATAATATTTAAATTAATTTATTAAAATCAAATATTACTATTTTTTAAAATGTAAGGTGGCATGGCCATACTAAAAGTCAACCGAAAAGAGCAGCATGAAAATTATAGCCAATGATAACAACAAAGAAATGTAAAACATTCCCATTATTCATTAACCCGCAATAACTTAATCCCTTGATTTTTGGCATTGAATATGTCCATCACCAGTATATGCACAAAGGTTTAGTTAAACCCTTTCCCAAGGTTTATAACAAACTAAAATTTTCAATATCCATCTAATTAGTTCAAGAAGGAATTTTCAATATTTCAAAGAGCTTGAGGGGATTCTTTCTCATCTCTTTCTATATTACAAATTGTTTGTTCATGTGCATGGAACTCACATGAACTATTCTTCCTCTACTTCTATTGTTTGTTATGGTAGTCTCTCTTTAGGTGCGCCTCTCCACAATACCAACATAAAATTTGGCTTTCTTTTCTCTCCATCATTGTGACGTTCCTTTCCAACCTTGCAATCATGTTGTTCCTCTATATCTCCAAAAGTTGATGCTTTTTGTAACAACTCTTGCATGTAAAATAGGTGTTGTAGTAATATGTCGCATATTTTCTTATTATTGTTGCTTCTTAATGAGCCTTTAATTCTCTACCCTGAAATTCTTCAACTCAACTTTCAAGCTCCTAAAGTTTTTTTACTCTTTCAAGGGAACTTTCCCTTTCCTACTCATGATGGATTTGGCCCATCCTATGTTACACCATACCATTATTTGTGCTTTTATTTCTTGCTGCAATTCAGTCTTCGTATGTGATATCACACACACACATAGTTTTTATTCACATTAGAATAAAAAAATTGAGTTGTTAACTTGCCATGCAAACACCATACATGTTAGTCTGGTGTATGGTAATCTGTTACTGGTCACACATATAGAATTCATGTCAGTCACATATATCAAAATGACATATCATCTTGTTTATACCCATACCAATCAATAGGTTTGAGATCACAATTTTATGAAAAAATAACAACCATGGCATCTACAAGTATAAAAGTATATGCTGACATTTATAACACACAATATAAGGATGAAAACCAACATATCAAAATAAATTTCAATCGTTCTAGTTCAGTGCTTAACCTTAATCTCTACTTCTTTCACTTTTTGGACCATTTAGTCGAAGTGTTGAACCATGCTCTGATACCAATTTGTAACAAACCCTCCCACCCCTTTCAATTTCCCAAGTTGAATGAGAGGTGTTATTTTAAATGTAACACTACCCTTATAGTATATTACAAAGGTGAGGTTACAAAAAGTCTCGTATTCTAACTTTATCAAAATCAAAAATAAATATTTCCATTTTGTTCAGCTAATTGAGATCTTTTTGGAGATATAAATTTTATCTCAATTCGATGCTCGTATCAAAAGTTATGTCCGTTTAAATTTTGGCCAATTAATCCTTGCCACATGGAACCACCATGGCTTCACCACCTCACCTAAGTGGTGCCTGTCACCCTTGTCACACATATGGACATGGTTATGTCTACATCACCCCTGCAACATCAACTACCCTACAGACAACACAATGTCCAGCCAACACATGATAATCCTTCGGTTCTTAAAGGAATCTGGATGTTCCCAAAAGTTATCACCCCTCAATGATCCAAATTCCCAGATGTACCCAGCTCACCCAAAAGAATTTGGTGCATTTGAATCCCCATTTATTTCCATTGTCTCATATATACAAACCTAGTCCCACTTATCCATCCTAGATTTTTTTCCTAACTAGGACCCACTTTGTATGCACCTTCCACTTAACATTTTCACAAATATATTTGGGCCCCTTTTGAATCCAATTCTCTCTAACTATTTCTACCACTCATAGATATCTGGCTTACAACAAATCCAAGCCTAGTTGGTTTTACGCAAATAGGGCCCCAACCCAAATATCTGGCTCACTCTTCTTGTGAATGTATTCATCTCATTTGAGATCTCGTTGTGCCACAACATTTCACCTTGTCATTTCTTCTAGATATCTAGATTCGTAGATATGTCCAAATAAATTGAATCTAACCCGATATAAGAGTGAATTCTTCCTTAATTGAACTCTAAACAATTTAAGGATTTATTCAACTATTTTAGGAATTTATCCAAGATTCTCCTGGAAACTTGGCTTTGCTTAGAACATCCATGTCTACAAGAATACATTCTTATATCAAGCATGAATAATTTTAAATGCTAACCATAAACATAATAACTTCACATATATGTGAATCCAACTATTAAAAGCCATTAAACAAGTCAATCCTTGGCTAATAACACTTTATGATTATGCTATAGCACCAACAGACCCTTCTATAAAAATGAATCTAGAACATCACTATTAGAACACATGATATATCCTACATTATTTCATTATTAGTCCATAATTAAAGAAAAAAAATAATCAATCATTTACAACAGAAATCCATGCTAATTCATACCATGCCATATACACCTCTTTAATAACAAAATTTTCTTGATTATTGATAGAGAGACTCCTTGAAAATTATAGCACCCAAACCGTTCAATTACACGTTCACTATAATAGATTAACTAGGTTTAGTGGCAGTCATCCATAATCATGTAAGTAGCTCCACAAATAGGAAATATATATCAAAAACTATAGGGATCTACAAGTCCCTCACACTAGAGAAATTTTGAGGTAAAAAATGGGCCTCAAAACAAAAATGTACAACAAAAATCAACTTTATAAGACCCAATAGGATTCAATATGACGATGTTAACCATGGGGGATGATTCACCATTTTTGGAGTAAAAAGCTAAACCAAAAAAGAAAAAAGAAAAAAGAAAAAAAGCTATTTTTCCAACTCATATTTCTTATCTCCCTATAATTTCACTGAAACTTCAAGCTAAAGCACTTGTTGGATGTATAATTTAATTTTTCATTCAAGGAGTACTCATGTTGCATACTTTCGATGGACCCTACTACACGAAAAATTTCAAATACATGAAAAATGTGATTGCTCCATTGAAAGTATGCAACATGGGTATTCCTTGGATGAAAAACTAAATTCCACATCTAATGAGTGCTCCCACTCAAAATTTGACTAAAATCATAATGAGATAAGTTGAAAAGGTATTTTTTCTTTTTTCCCTCCAAAACTTGATGAGGTAATATAATATTATTTTATTATTTCCACTATTATTTTATAATATTCTTTAAGAGGCTAATTTTAGACCTCAAAATTCTCTAATGCACCATGCGAATAATCATACAAACATCTCACTACAACATAAGAATAATATGCCTTCATTAGCAGTGCATGACATATTAGATGATGCATATCTAACAACCATGCATATTCATGTGTATAAATTTGTATTTCATACAACCACAACAAACATAGAGGTCCATGAGCCCCACATAACCATGAGAACATAGTAGTAGAAACTTATCATGGACATGCAAGGATATGAACAATCCCTTCAGATTTGAAGCAAGTACACTCATGCAACATATAAATAAGACTACCCAAGAGACGTTGCCACAAACATGGTTATAACAGGTAGATACCCAACTCATAAAAATAGAAGAAGACTAAAAGTGTATAAAATAACTATAAAATTCTTGATTTCTTTCAAATCGCTAGGCATATGCACATTAGACCTCCTGTAATGAACTAATAAGGCTACAACCACATAGCTCAAGTAGCTCATATTCACAATAAATACACTAGATAGCTAGTCAACCATGGCTATACAATAAATCATACATTCTTACTTAGATATCATAGGAATACTCATTAGTAATCTAAGATACAAATATATACAAGATTATACACTTATTTGATTAATTTTTAAATGACTAGAAAATAGACGAGGGACTTTAATGTTCCACCCAACCATAGGCTAGTTGCACTACAATTGTTCTTGCAACTATCTACCCTCGAGTTGGATTCATAGTTTTAGGAGTTAAGTGTTTGAGGTTATTCATGTCATTAATAAGTCAGAAAGGCACTTAAGAGGAGGATTCCACTATTTAGGTGGTCTATTAACTGCTTCTAGGTAGGGAACACCATAGTGACTCAAACTCTCATAAATCAAACATCAGGAATTAACCCAGATTGAGGAAAGGTTCTCATAATCCAGGAACTTTATCTCGCTCTAAAATGAGTTTTGTCAGCCCACACACAAGCATCTAGTGATTTTGTATTTCCTTAAGGTTTCTTGGTTGAATTATCACTAACACATAGGTAGGGTATCACCTGAGTGTAGGAAAAATGATGTCCTGATCTCAAACACAAGGCTTTTCTCTAGCACCCCTACACATGTGCTTTTATTTTCACCACTCTTCCCTCTCATGTGATGAGCCAACTTCTCCCACCTGCATCATGTGGGGAAAATAGACATGATCATGGGAATTCCTTTCCCAATGACTCACCAAGATTCTTTCAACATTCAACGTTCATTATGCCAACAACTCCCCTCTTTTACCAATTCCCTACTCTTTGGATCTTCAGTCCCTTCTTTGCTTATTGACTTCCTCGACATGTCCCATGAGATTAAGGACAATATGGGCATGTTCTTTGTTGTATGAACCCATTCACACTTCAATGTCTCCACCAACAAACAATTTAATTTTCTAGGGAGCTAGGTGTAGAATAAATGAAGTGGCTTGGGTTTTAACTCGACATAAGAAACTGATCCTTCTTAGTCTTTGAGTTTGTTTCCACTCCTCCAACTTCATGCTACTCCTATGGAGGGGCACGTCAGAGCTAAAGGCATCCAAATGAGATTGAATAGGATGACAGTTCCTAATTACGGATCTGTATTATCAGAACTTGTGATCAAGTCACACAAGTTTAGGCCCAAGGAGGAGGAGTTTTCCATATCCGTAATTTAATTAATAATTGGACATTAAAAATGGTATCTACTTACAAAATGGGATTGAACATACATGTATTTTCCCATTTCAATTTTTATGATCTCTTCTCCCTTCCCTGGATAGAAAGAGATATAGATCTTGAAGTAAGTCCATTTTGAGTCGAATTAGGGACAACATATTTTCTCTGTTTAGATGGCTTCATGCAGGCCAGTTGTAGCCTACAATCCAAACTGAGGCCGAATTTTTGAGGTTAGCTTACCCTCGCGGGGTCACGACCCCTTGTCCTGGTCATTGTAGCATGTGTTTTCCCTAGGGCGTAAGGGGCATGGTGACTTGAACGTCCATCCTCACCTTCCTTTGGCTTATCATTAATAGTCTGTTCTGTTTTGTTTCCCTGAACGGTGAATTTGTTTCCTACTACCGGCATGTATCATCCCCCCCAGAATAGAATTTTCCTTCAAGTCTTTCAACCAATCGATACGACATTGTAGAGAAGCTTTATATAATACCTAAGCAGTTTCATGGAAACTCGCTTCAGATGTAATATTTATTTGACAAAGTGGGATGTACTTTCACAATGCTCGTTTCTCTAATTATGAAGCATGGCTGGCTAATCCCACTCACATCAAACCTAGTACCCAAGTAGTTTGGCCAATAGTAAGCCAAGATATATTGAATGGGGATGTAGTGGAGGTTTTGACTGATAATAAATAACTCTGGTTTCTTCATATTTTGGTGAGCATTTGGGAATAATCAGCGTGAGTTGCTATCCTAAAAAACGACTATTTCTTTTCCCTAAATTTTTTAAACAATCCCGATAGATCTTGAAGAACCAAGCCCCAGGTTGGGAAATGAATCAAGTTTTTCCATCAATATGGGATTTGTAATCAACCCTTTTTATCGATAAAATAGGATTTTCCAAAGTCTCAAGAGAATTATTTATCTGATGGATTGTTATTGTGTATTTCTTAATTGAATCATACCAAGCCTTTCATTTTATTAAAAGGCTTGGTATGCTTCAATTTGTTTGTTTTTATCCCTTCAATATTGCTCTTCTCATTCATTCAATAATGGATATGTGCAGTTCCCCTGCATCATGTGGGGAAAATATACATGATCATGGGAACTCCTTGCCCAATCTCTAACCAAGATTTGTTCAACATCCAATGTTCATTATGCTAGCAACTCCCCTCTTTTACAAATCCCCTACTCTCTGGCTCCTCATGTCCCTTCTTTTCTTATTGACTTCCTCAACATGTCCCATGATATTAAGGAAAATATGGGCATGTTCTTTGTTGTATACAACCCATTCACACTTCAATGTCTCCACCACTAAACAATTTAATTTTATAGGGAGCTAGGTGTAGAATAAATGAAGTGGCTTGGGATTTAACTCGGCACAAGCAACTCCTCCTTCTTAGTCTTTGAGTCTGTTTCTGCTCCTCCAACTCATCCATATTTTATATTTTGCATATTATTTACTTGAATGATGAACAACAACCTCATGGACATCTCTACCACTAATTTGATTGGGTGGAGGAAGTAGTATCAGATAAAAAATATGGTACTATGATTGCTAACCATGAGGGAATATTCAACTATTTGTAGGTATTTTCTAGCAATATAACCTATGATGGAGAGAGAATTGGTTGGAAAGGAATTACAAAATAGATGAATACCATACCATACAAAACCTCCTAAGGCATTATGAGAGATTACTGCTTGCACCACACACCCATACCATATATTCCCGTATTTTTGGAGGACTTCTTGATCCCCAATTTTTTTCTCCTAGAGTTAGGGATTTTTAGTTTCTTATTAGAATTTTAAATTCTACCATTATTCTTTCTAAACTTAGTCCCCGTATTTATAGGAGATAAGTTTTATCATATACGAGTTGGTTTTGAGGCCCCTTGGGCATGGATCAAATCACTTCCTTTCCTTGAAATTCTTGGTTCTTTAATAAAAGAAACCTTGATTATTGTTTCAGTTACCATTTCCTTTTTCTTAGCCACCTACTCATTCCTGATATGCCTATTGGATTTCCATTCTTCCCTTTTGTGCATTCTTCCTTGGTCAAGTTCTTTAGCTTTTCTCCATACTTTTCATCTACTAATCTAGAGAAGAAGGTTCTTGAGTGTTCCTTTGATTTTTTTGGAAAGAGGAAGACTTATTCTTCTATGGATCCACATATTCATCGATTTTTTCATTAAGTGGGACATATTCTAGTGATGGCATGTCTTCATTCCTTCCATTAATAGTCTTATTTGGAGTGAACTCCATAGGATCTTATGTATTTGCAATTTTTGTTTCTTCTTCCAATTTTTCCAACACTTCATGCTTATTATCTTGAGAGCTTGGATCCTTGTTTTCATTTGAATATAAGGCTTGATCCTCATCAGAAGGTACTTTATGAGGAGAAAGTGGAGCTTTTTGACCAACATCATTAAATTTTAGGACTTTTGTTGTTCCATTTTGAAAATCAAGGCCTCCTTTATCCTTTTGTTGTTGCTTTTGTTTCCCATCTTTAGCCTACTTTTGTTGTTCCTCTACATTTTTGCAATCCCTAGAAAATTTTACATACACAATGAATGATTTGTACGTAAAGGGAAGGCGAACATAGTTAAAATATTAGGGGAAGGTCCAATTGTCTAGATTAAAATGAACAATTGTAGGTATACCATTTCTTATATCCACTTCAATATGTTTGATAACAAGAAAACATCCTATCCCATGGCTCATCCCAATTAATATAATGCCAAAGAGCATTCCCCATACTTGTAAATGTCTCCTCATTCCAGTAGTGTAGGGGAAAGTGAGATAATTTAACCCATGCGAAAACTATAGATGGGACATCATTCCTAAGAAAATAACAAATCCAAGGTATAGAAATAATGCAATAGAAACTCAATCAGAATATTTTCTTGTTTCTTCCTTTTCTACTTTTTCTTCTACAGATTCATTTGATAGTTGGTTAGTTGATAATGGTGCTTCCAAACATTTTACAAGTTACAAACAAGCACTCTCTAATATAGTTGAGAGAGAGACTAATTTAAATGTTATCCTTGGAGATAACTCTACTCACCAAGTTAAAGGTTATGGTTTGGTTTCATTTCAGTTAGATGATGGAAAATCTATTTTTTGTAAGAAGTTTTGTATGTACCTGGTTTGAAAAGAATTTTTCATCTATATATGCTCTAGAAAATAAAGGAATGAAATTTGTTTTTCTTAATGGAAAAGTTCTAACCTAGCCTTTGAAGTCAAATATAAGAGAATCCTTCACTCTTGGATCAAGATGTGAAGGGATTTACAAATCCAATGGTAAACCCATTCATGCATTAGTCCATGATACCAATTTTCATTGTGAGCTATGGCATAGAAGATTCGCTCACCTACACTACAAATCCTTACCTCATGTAAGGAAGATGATTTCTTGAATGCCTGAGATTAGAATGGATCATGAAGGATTTTTCCCAGGATGTGCAAGTGGAAATCATATAAAGGAACCATTCCCTTCAAGCAAAACAAAAACTAGTCAGGTACTTTAGCTCATACATTCTTATTTATGTGGAGCTATGTTTGTTACTTCTCTTGGTGGCTACTTGTATTTCATGATTTTTGTTAATGATTTTTCTCACAAGACATGGAATGTTTTTCTAAAAAAGAAAGGGGAAACATTTGACATGTTTAGATATTTCAAGGCTCTAATTGAAAATCAAACTGGAAATTAATCAAAGATTTCATATCTGATAATAGGGGGGATTTCACCTCCAATGATTTTAATTATCTTTATAAAATATCTCAGAATAAATAAAGAAACCATTGTGTTTTACAATCCACAACAAAATTATGTAGCTGGGAGGAAGAATATAACCATTATGGAAGCAGTCAGAGCCATGTTGCATGATCAAAAGATACCAAAGTGTTTGTGGGGAGAAGCTACAAATATTGTTGTTTGTGTAGAAAACATAACTCCTCATCAAGCCTTAGACATTGATACTTAAGTCTTGACTAGTAAAAGGCTTGAAGTGAGTCATTTGATAATCTTGTGTTGTCCTGTGTACTTCCATGTGCCAAAAGAGAGAAGGAACAAAAATGAAGCTTCATGTAAGAAAGGTATGTTTGCTTGATATTGCGATAATTAAAAAACTTATAGAATTCATGTACTTGGTAAAAGAACTATATATTTTAGCATAGATGTAATAGTTGATGAAGATGCAACAATTAGAAAAGCAAGAGTCTCTCCTCCTCCCGCCATTGCTGAAAAACTAGTTGTTAGTGAAAAAGAACCTGCTACTGAGTCTGAACCGAAACCTGAGAATGAGCTTGTTGATAATCCAATGGGTTACATAGATCATATAGATCCTCCACCACATGATCCTACTACTAGAAAGAGACCACTATGGTTGTGAGATAGATTGCAAGATGTTGAACAACATGCTACCCCAAGAGGAACGCTTAGAGAAAGTAAGAAACCAAGTTGGTTTCAAGGGTATGTTGTTACCATGAGAAACATCATTCAAGAAGAACCATGCACCTTTGAAGAAGTGAAAAAGAACAAGTCTGCAAAGATTCCATGATTGAAGAATACAAGTCCATCATCCAGAATGATGTCTAGGAAGTGGTTCCTAGACCTCAAGATAAATTTGTTATCACTTCCAAATGGTTGTTTAAGATTAAACATGGTACATATGGTGAATATTTGTAGCTAGAGGTTTCTCTCATAAAGAGAGAATAGATTATAATGATATTTTTGCACCTGTAGCTCAATATACTACCATTCGATCTGTTGTTACCTTAACTGCTAGCCAGGGATGGACTCTTTAGCAAATGGTCCTGAAAAGTGATTTCTTTCCGAGATTCCTCAAGGAAGAGGCATTTGCGAAACAACCACAAGGATTTGAAGAGAATGATAGGGAAACTCATGTATGTAGATTGAAGAAAGACTTATATGAGTTGAAGCAAGCTCCAAGAGCTTGGCATGCTCACATTGATAGCTACCTGATAAAGCTGGTTTCACAAGAAGCAGTGTAGACCCCAACCTCTACTTTAAGGCAATCTAAGGTATACCGTTGATTTTTGTATTGTATGTCGATTCTTTATTCTTAATAGGAGGAGAACCTCTTATCCTCCAATGTAAGAGGGAATTAGATTATGACTTTGAAATGAAAGACCTTGGTTTGATGCATTACTTTATGGGTCTAGAGGTATGGAAAAGACCTAACAAAATTTATCTTTCTCAAGGAAAATATGTTGTTAAGAAGATTTTTTATGGTAGAATGTAATTCCATGCATACTCCTTTGGAAATGAACTTTAAGAAACTATGTGGCAAAGTTGCAGGACCTAGTCTGGAAAGTCCCACAGACTATAGATAGCTCATTGGCGCTTTGATGTTTTTGGGAAACACTAGGCCTGACATATGCTTTGTTGTAAACACTTTAAGTTAACCTATGATTGATCCCTTTCATGCCCACTAGCTTGTTGCAAAACATGTGCTCAGATACTTTCATGGAACTATCAATCAAGGATTGAAATACATTGCTAAAAATATAATACTTCATGGACATATTGATGTTGATTGGGCTAGTAACTCCATTGATAGAAAGATCACTTCTAGGTGTTGTTTTAGCTAGTGATCCACCATGATCTCTTTGATGAGAAGAAAGCATAAGTTTGTTGCACTGAGTACAAGTGAAGTTGAGTACATTACTTCTAGCATGGCTAGTTGTGAGGCATTTTGGCTTAGAAAGTTTTTTGGGGAACTATTTGAGCAAGTTCCAGAAACAACAGTTGTATATTGTGAAAATAAGAGTGGGATTCATCTTATAAAAAATCTTGTGTTTCATGATAATTACAAGCATATTGAGATCAAGTATCACTATATCTAGGATATGGTGTAGTGAGGAGCAATGAGGATCCATCACATCTCCTTTTATGATCAAATAACTGAAATTCTTACCAAGCCTTTACTAAAAGGAAAGTTCTTGGTTTTTAAAGAGAAACTTGGACTTATGGATGTGACCCTTCCAGGAAGCAGCCACAACTGATTAAGAACACTTAGTTGCATTTCCCCCCTGTCAAAGCTCACATGATTAGGGAAGGTTGCCAAAAATCTCCTGAGGATGAGGGGCCTCTTATGTAGTGTGTGCCACAAGAGTAGACCTCAGTATGCATCTGATCCACAATATGGGACATGGGAAGAGCCACCTATCTGGCGAATAGGTTTAGTTAGACTTGTCTGTGTGACTTGTCTAGGATGTAGGTGTTCCACCACATGACACTTGGTTGTGTTTGATCTTGTATGTGTGACTTGTTTGAGTCTTGTCTATATAATGTTTGTATTCTATCACCTAATTCCTGAGATGAAAATTGGTTGATTTTAATACTTTTTTTATGTGAAATGTGATGATACTTTCCTTTACAAATTCATGTCAAGTGGATGATTCTTCATTTGATTGTGACTTCATTGTTACAGATGTTATAGAGAATATTTGAGCTAAGATGAATGAAAGAGATTAGAGGAAGCATAGATCTTTGATGCATAAATAAATTCCTCTATCTGAGAGGGAGTGTTAAAATTTTGCAAGTCAGGGATGAATTTCTCCTAGTAGAAATCATATCTTTCAGTTATGTTTGAACCACCTATAATAAAATTTGATTTCTAATAATTCTAATATGATTTTCCAAAAATACTAAGTCACATCTCAATTTGGAGGTGACTTTCCAAAAAAAGAAAGCCATGTCTAAATGATCAAGGATGATCTTAACATATCGAATTCACTTTAAAATTAAATCAATCATGATCATACAAGTCAAGAACTAATATTTTTATCCTTACTAGTGTTATTATTATTGTGATACTATTATTTATAAAATAGTCTAAAGCCATTCACTTGTAATATATTAATAAAAATTAATTCTCTCATGGAATAAGTAAATTAAATTGAGATTCTCTTACTTGGAAAATCAAACCTCTCTCTTGGAATAAATAGTAACTCCACACTTAAGAGAATGTAACTCTCCCTCCCTAATTTAATGTTTGGAAAAAGTGTAACTTTGCCTCAAAAAATGCACTTGTAACTCCCTCATTCAATTCGATTTGTAACTCTCACCAAATATTTTTTCATGTTTAAGTGTAACTCTCTCTCCCCCTAATTTTAATTGTAACTCCTCAAGACAAGTGTACCTCTCTCTCTGTTCTCAGGATGAGTTACATTTCTCCTCAAATAACTCCTCCCTCATGGAATTTGATTTTCCTATTATTGGCTAAAGGCATTAATTCATTTTGCAACTCCTCTTCTTTCTCATCTATTTAAGCAAGAGCAAGTGGGAGGTGACAATAGCATGTTCATTGTGAAGAAAGAATGTAACATCCTCCTCCCACACTTGCCCAAGCTTACCAGTCCACAGGGGTAAATATGTGACAAAGAGTTACTATGATATGACTCAACCTCCTAGATCACCTTAAGGAAATGGAATCAACAAACCAAGACTTTACTGACCTCCCTCAAGTGCTACATGACCCCCAGGAGCTAACCATCCACTCTAGGTGCCCAATCCCTAAGTTAACTTAGCCTTTCACTGAACTAAACCCCTAGTAGCTCCCATGACAAGGCCTCCATGTGATTGAAACCCTCTAGTCACTCCCACAGCCTACTTCCTAGCACTCACAATCTTTTCCAGCCATTTCAGTGCCAACGTCCGCAAGATCTAAGCAACCTTTTCAATACTAGACTCCAAGTCACTGCCAAAACTTGATGAAACTTCCAAAACAATAAATGACATAAAGGGAAAGCCTACATGCAAAACTTGGACAAGAACTTGACCTAGCAAGGCCTAATCATGACAGACATTCCATCAAATACATCATGAACATGTAATCTATAGGTCATAATCACATATATGAACATAGGGACCTCATAATTATCTGAAGATCGCCAAGAAGGTCTTATGCCCTCTCACAATAGCTTCATTACCATCTATTAGGTCATACATTCATTAACCATTCATTTATTAATCAAAACATGATGAGAGTCATGACTAAGATTTTTCATAAAACCATGCTTATAGCCAACATATAACTAGAACAATAACCACGATAAAATAGCCATTAAAGCCACATAATAACAAGTATATCTACTCAAAAAATAGAAGAGGAAAATAACTCTTATTAACATATGAAAAATCCAACCAAGTCAGGGACTTCCACGTCCCACCAAACCATATATTGGGTTGAAACAAATCTATCTTTTAGTCAATTATCCCTGTGCCTTATCCCAAGAATGAATGTGGGACTCACAACAAAACAAAAAAGGGATTCCTTAGGTTTTACTATGTATCCTGCCATTATTAGTCAAGGGATTCCTAGGATCGAAACCCTCATCTATACCATGAGGCTTTACCGTGTATATTGTCATATATTGGTCAAGGGATTCCTAGGCCCAAACAATAAACATACAATACTAGGCTTGATTGCAATCCTGCCATATACCGGTTAAGGGATCACTAGGCCCTAAACAAGCATGGATGCCTTTGGATTTCTCCACCTAAACCGTGAGGAATTTTCCCATTTCCACCCTCATGATTTACCATGTATCCCACCATTTTCTTATTAAGGGATTCCTCGACCTTTAGGAATTTTCATGGAAGCAACCCACTCAGTTTCGCATCCATCTGGTAATCCATCTCAATAAAGTAAAAGAACCCCATCACATCTGTTTGGAGCAGCAAAACCCTAGAATCCGAAGCTATGATACCAAATTTTATGAAACCAACTCACAAAAAGATAGAAAAGATAGATCAATGACTTAAAAATCAACCTCTTCAAGGGGGGAACCTCTTTTACATTACACAAATGAACAATTGTTGGATGATACAAATGACATGACCTCCTTTCTATATATAGGAGCCTAAGGGGTCCCAATATAATTAGAGCCTACATAACAATAATATTGTAGGGGCACAACAATAACAATAGTGGGCTTCTATGGGGCACAATAATAACAACATGGGGACTACATGGGCAAAACAATACAATAAGGAGGTTGCACTAATAATAATAAGGGGCTACACTAGTAGTATAGGGACCTAACATTTTCCCTGGTCATTGGTTCAAAATCTTAGTGTCTCATATTTATTGTCTTCATATGAACCTTAAGTTTATGTTCTATTTACAATTATTGATATAAAAGGTTTTGAAGAAAAAAATTGCATTCTGGTAATTGTAACAACATAGATCATTCATTTTTATGCAAATAAAATTCATCTTTCAACAAAATACATTCAGTTCCATTCAATTTTCTACAAAATACATTCAACTTTCTAGAAAGTACATTCAAATCCATTTATTTTTCTACAAAATAAATTCAATTTTCAACAAAGTACGTTTAGTTTTCTGCATAGAACTTTCATATTTTAACAAAACCCTATTGGGAAAAACAATTGTGTTGTTGCTACTCTACTTCTCTTCTTTATTATTTCTTCATTCAATTTTGATTTACATCGTTCAGTTGGCCACTACAAGCTAGGAGCCACAACCCCTACTATAGTTTGTTGGCCACCACCATCTAGGAAGCCCCAACTCCCTATCAATTATTTAATAGCCACCACCAGCAAAGAGCCGCTACTCCTATCTTGGAAAGCCACCACTTGTCAGAGGCCCTTACCTCCAGAAACTCTCTAGGGATGCATTTCAAAATATTTCATATTGGACCCCAAATGCAACATTGTCTGAATACATCAACCACTCACTACAATTCAACTCTCAACAATACTTTCTCATCCAATCTCTGCTCTTACATCAATTCAACAACATGTATCTCAGAACCTCTCAACAATAAGTAACAAGACTCTCTCACCTAGCAATATACAACATAACATTAACAACAACTCGTGACAAATACCACATTATAGATTGCATCATATAAATGATCAGAACTCACAATATACAAGCACTTTGTCTATAAAGAAACTCTACCACTCATGACGTAAACATACAAATCACACCAATATACAAGGCCTCACATACATATGGAATTCATGATTTATTGACATATAAACTTAGCCATATGGCATCTTAAACAATATATTAATAGCCTCGTCTGTTTTAATCAAGCTCTGCAAGTGTAATGTTAGGTATATAAAAACACCAAAGCCAATAAACTTTGTTCTTCCATCAACCTATGCACATTGCCACACTAGATTGACCTCTATCCAAAACCAATCATTTAAAATCTAATCAAATGCATGGGAGTGTAATACTCCATCATCTATAGATCTTCTACCTACATTGTCTCCTAACTATGTGTATACCATACTCTACCACTCTGTCATAATCTCTACAATCTAAACTAGGTATACATCACCATGTCCCATTTCACTGTTCATGGTTTCTATGCTCTCTTGAGAAAGAGAATGTATTCTAACCATCAACTCAACCTTTGTCCATCACTTAGATATAAATAGTTATGTCCTATCAATTTTGAATCAATCAAACACTACATCGAGGCTTCTCTGCATTACCATGGGCAATCCATTGGTTTTCTAGTGATTGTTTTTCCTTTTCTCTCCCTACAAGCTATAAGACACCCTGTACATTCAGGAAGTGCATTATAACGCAGGTGGAAAGTCTGCTAGGGTGAGTTATAATGTCGGTTTCCCTTTCATTACCTACGTTACCCTGTATTCGATGCCTTTTCTTCCCATAACCTTACTTACAAGCATCTTGAAGCAGCTTCTTCAAATGTTGCAACTCCTCTAGAAGCATCAACGACGCCATCATAAGGCACTATTTTTTCAAACAACTCTGCATCAAGTTAGGATCATGAAGGCCTACTTAGCCATACATCGGTGCATAGATCATGAGGGCCTAGTTGGCCAAACCCCTCAACATCAAGTCAATGGTAACTCATATCTAGTAGATATTCATTCTGACCACAAACCATCAGGATCATAAGGGCTACCACCAGCAAGTCGACATCAATGTCAATGAACAAACCTGCCATCATACCAACATACTATTGTATTATACATTTTGGTTTAATAAAATGATTTTTAAAATGTCTTTCATGATATAATATATTGGTTAAAGAAAAATAGTGAGTTAACTTGAGAGGTTGAGTGTTGTGAATTGGAATAAAATTCTCAATATAACTATGTGATACATTAATGTTGGTTGCCTTAAATAAACCATATGTACTATGTTTTAGACTAATAATTGACTTCAATTATTACTCAATAATAACAATAATAAAATTATTAATTATGATTATCTTAAATAATTGAGCAAAATGATTATCATTCTTCTACCCACATTTAAATCCACGCTAAAAAGATCATAAACTTTAATTCTTTTATAATATAATTATTATTATTATAACTTTAATTCAGTTAAGAACAACCATCTCACACTTACATAACAACAATCTCACTCCTACCCCATTTACAATCTCACTCCTACCTCACTTTTAATTTGAAGTAAATAAAAAAACCAATTTCTTTTTTTCTAAACATGTGATATCTATGTCCACTTATTTTTTCAACATTAAATCACTTTCATATTCTCCTATAGGAGTCACTTTAAAAAGTTATAAATTTTTAAACGAAGTAACATAAGCACTAACGAGACTTTGGCCTATAGATCCCCTTCCATATTTATTTGAGCATCTACATCCACTTATTTTTGCCACATTAAATCACTTTCCTATTTTCCTATTTTATAGGAGTCACACATTAAATCACTTTCCTATTTTTCTATTTTATAGGAGTCACTTTTGCTTAAAAAATTATATATTTTTAAATGAGCACTAAGCACTAACGAGACTTTGACCAATAGATTCCTTTCATTGCATTGTAATGCATTAGCTCTTCACTTCTGCATTATTTTAATATCACTCTATCTTAGCTTTTCTTTTAGGTTTATTGAAACTAATGTGTCCCTTAGTAAATAGGTTTATTGAAACAATTATTTTAGTACGGTGGAAATTTGTTTTATAAATTAATTAATTGATAGATAATTTAATTGCTCACTGCTGCACATATTCAGCATCTCTCTATAACTAATACTTTTACTTTTCAGCACTAAACTCCTTTTGGGTATGATGGTTTATCTTGCATGCCCAAAATCAATTAAATTTATCTTTGTCATCTAAGTATATATATATTATATTATATATATATTCTCAGCTATATACTAATTATATATATATATTTATAGTATATTAAAAGGGTTATATTTATTATACTCATTTTAAATAAATAAATAAATAAGGTTATATTACCATAGTCAGGTTTATTCATTTATGGTACTGTTTTTTCGATGTTTTAAAATTACTTTATCAATTTTGAGTGTGTTATTATGTTGTTTATATTTAATATTTGACTCTTAATATTATATTTAATTTATTTTGATTATTTAAGAGTTGGTTTGTTGACTGTGTTAGTAAAAGCAGGGTGTTGTTAATGTTTTTATTATAATTTGAGTATTTTTAAAGACACATCCATTCTTGTGCTTAACTAGTTTTAAAAAATCTCAATTAAAATGTTGATGGTTGTTGATGGTTGTTGATGTTTGTATTGATTCCTAGGTAGATTTAGGTATGCTAGTTAGGTATAAATAAGTGGGAGGCAATGAAAAAAGGTAAAGAGAGAGAATACACAACATTTTTGTTAGAGTCGAGTTTAAAAATATAATGTTGTTATTGTATGAGCAGTGAAATTTCCACCAAGCTCTACAATCTTTGCTACACTCACCACACAACCAACTTTCCACATCGTAGTCCTTCCATAAGAAGATATGATTAAAGATTCTTGAATTCAAATAGTCATCATCTATATGAACAAGTTTTTATAGAGGACCAAAATTTCACTATTGTACACTGCACAAAATTTTGTTTACTAATCACTTAAAATCTACATTTGATCATTTTCCAATACTTTATCCCTTAAAAAACCATTATTTTCATGTTAAACTCTTAGATATTTTGATTTAAAATATATTTTTGACAAAGTTTCATTATTAACATAATTATATAGATTATATGAGAAGTGGTGGAATGAACTATAAAAATTAGAATAGTGATACAATCACAACATCAATAAAATATATTATATATATAATCACATAGATATATCATATATATATATATACTACCTATATATATTATATTATCATGACACTGACAATTGATTAGCAAAATTTAAGTTATCTTTAAAAACAGAATATGAAAAGGAAAACAAACCATGAGAATATGAGACCACTATAGAAAGAAAATTAAATATAATTACTATTATATTGATATTTGTTAATTCGTCTACACGGTTATACAATAGTGTATCATATGAGAAAGACTCAATGAAAGTAGTAAAAATATGTTCTATTATTATTTCGTCGGACAGTATTTTACTATATAATATATACACTATATAATATTATATATATATATAGATAGATGATAGAATAGAATAATATATATATGCAAAGTACCAAAATCTATTATATTTCAAAAAATATTTCATTTTAGTAACCATTAACCATTATAAGCTTGTAGATATAATGGTTTCAGTAATGGTTTCTAATCACTATGGGTGCATGCTATTTGAATATATCCATGTAGGTGGTTGAGGTTTGTGTTTGTTGGCTATTGTAGTGTGTACATGTAGGAAAAAACTTTTTCACATAACAAGAATTCAATGCACTAAATGTTCTTGAAGTTTTCTGGAAACATGGTGTTTCCTTTTGATCTCATTGTAAATGAAAATGATAGGTTAATAAGGACGCTACCCTTTGAAACTATTATGAGAGCTTTGGGCCATGATTTTGGCTAGTAACGAAAATTCAAGTGTGCAAAAGTGGTTTAGTTATAGGAGTTTGATGTAGAATATGGGTGTTTTCTAATATACACGAGGTTGAGATCAATAATTCATAGTTGGACTTGGATAAATAGTTTTCTCTTGAGGGAGTCTTTGTCTCCATGATATTCAAACATATTAGGTATAAGAGAGATATGTCTCATGCTAATAATTTTGCAAAAAATGAGATTTTCCCTCTTATTGCTAGGGCATTATCTTACAATATCACCTTACTATTAAAACTTGATTGCCCAATTAATTTTGGTTTGGTTTTAGTTAGAAGGGTGTATCCTCTTCTTGCACTTCATTTTTCACTTCATTGTTTTATGTATTTGATTAAGCATGATTATTGACAATCCTGAGATGTGGAGGTCATAACACTCCTACAACCCATTGATTTTTAAAAATCTTTTGTCATCATTGTTATATTATCTTCATCTTAGTGTATATAAAAAAACATATCTATGGGGAAATTATGGGCAATGTTGATCAAAATATTTTAATTTGCTCAGACATAACCAAGAGGGACTCTTCATCTTCAACTTAATCATTATTACTACACTTATTTCTAAAACAAGAATGATATTATCATCGATTTGAGATATTTGAAGGGCTAAGTTTCTCATTTTCTTTTCTTTAAAATATTAAATAATATAGAGTTTTGTCACACTAATGAGTAAATACAAATTATTATCACACACCTCGAGACCAAAATATATATAATATGATACAAGGAATCAAATATGAAAACGATTCATTTAATCTTTATTTTTATTAAAAAAATATTAGAAATAATATTTTTGATTTAAATATTGAAATCATTATAAATAATATTATAAATATATTTTCGTTTTTGTTAAATATTTCACTTAATTTTACAATAAATTATTACACACTTCTAAACCTAATCCCAACATAAACATGTTATTTTATTAATATATTAATATTTAATTACAAGAACATGTAAATTCTATTAACTCCCAAAAAAATCACTTAACATCGATGATGATGATGATGAATGATATGGATGATGATGAGGAGAAATGATGATGATCGATGATCGATGATATATGATATGATGATGATGGATGATGATGATGAAGATACTGAATGATGAATATGATGATGATGATGATGATGATGATGATGATGATGATGATGATGATGATGATGATGATGATGATGATGATGATGAATTATACTTTTGTGGAGATAAACCTAATATAAACCTATAATGCAAAACTATAATGGACTCCACTGAACAGTCTTAAATAGTCTTCTTACCAACATTTATTGGAAAATCGCTTAATTTATTATTAGTAGCTATATCTACCAATTACCATTAGCTTGGCAATTGTATTTAGTGTGAATCAAGAACTCTATCTAAAAAGAAAACCCATAACAGTTTCTCGTATCTATCTCACTAATAAAATATTTCAATGTAAAAGTCTAAATTTACAAAATTTTCCTCACATTTCATATATCTAAATATCTAATTTAGATGACAAGAAATTTAATCTAAATTAGTAAAACTTCCCTTCACCTTATAGATAAATCATATAATTATGAACATGGATGTGATAATTCAACTTTCCAGAATGAATTTCCACCAAATTCATTTTAGGGTGGAGGGCTTTCTTTTTCATCTTTATGTCGATTCATCCCATTTCCTTTATGTCTGCATTAACCATATTTAATAGAAAAACAATACCAAAAAACAATTGCATATATAACTATTAGATACATAAATCACATAATTATGAACATGGATGTGATAATTCAACTTTCTAATATGAATTTCCACCAAATTCATTTTATGGTGAAGGGCTTTTCTTCATCTTTAGGTCAATTCATCATATTTCATCAATCATATTTAGTAGAAAAGCAATACCAAAATAATTCATATATGTGTTTAAGTGTTAGTAAAGGTGCATTCATTATTCGAAGATTTATTAAGTGCATTAATGAAATTCAAATTTTTGATATTTTTTAGGGTGCAAATAAATTATATATTAAAAATATATATATATTTTCATGTTCAAATGGATCACATACATTTTATAGTATTATGTTTAAGTGGATCACACATATCTTATATCATTATTTTATTATGTTTTTTTCAAAGATATTATTTTATCAAATATATTTTAATTATTAGATTTTGTAAATATAGTATTTAGTAGTTAAAATTTATAGTGCATGGAATAGATGGTGACAAGGTGTTCTATTAAGGCATTATGTGGTGAAAAATCTATCGGTTCCAAACTTTGTGGGAAAAAGTCCATCCATACTAAGGGATTCATGTGTGATTCTCAGTGATTTTGACATCTTAGATACCCATGGATCGGCTACTTAAGCCACAATTTAAAGATGTCAATCATCTCAAGAGGTTCCATATGTTTCCAAACATTTCCAAGCAAAGGGATTCACTCAATTAGCTGTTGGCAATGTTCTTGAGCATTTGTCTAGTATTTTGCTAACAAAAATTTGATTAAAATCCCCTAAATTAGGTACACTAGTCTATAGTAACAATTTTACTAAATATACTTCCTACACATGTGAGAAATATCCTTAAATTTTTCTAAAACATTTTATTTGAAAACTATAAAAAGATAAATGCAATCAAATGAAAACCTTACATAATATGTATTATACTTTAGAATATATAA
>APFE030362391.1:68589-97014 GCA_000404065.3 Pinus taeda | reverse complement strand
ATATAATCAACAAAACAATATACAATACAAGAAAAATAAAGATTTTCACAATCCATTATGGCACATAATTATTCACATGCACATATATTATAAGTATATACAAGTACACTACTTGTCTAGGAGTGCTAATGCACTACCAAGGTTATCCACTAGATCATGTAGGAAATTATGCTTATGCCTAAATTTAACAAATTCAATGACAAGGCTCAATAAATTTCCATAATGTTGTAAGCATTTTTGTGGTCCATATTCAATTTCGCAATCAAGATTATAATTAATCATATTCATACTCATCTATGATACCTAGGAGCTAGAGCTCCAGTTCCCTCTAAGGGCTCAAGCTTTGAACCTCCTAGTCAATTAATTTTGTAATAGGGCATTATATTACTCCTCAAGATTCTAGGGTTAAACCATTATTTTTCATTCCTTTCGTGATGGAGCCCACTAGGTCCAAGCATTAAACCTCAAAGCTCTAATACCACCTATAACGCACCCCCTTATCTACCTCGATTAGAAGAGGTGGTTACCATGCTAACCCGATTCTCAATGTACGACTATGAGAATGGGATTTACAAATTTCATTCTATTTTTGTGTGTGTATTTTCATGTGATAGATCTTCTGGAAATAGTTTGTTTGATACTTGTTAGTTTCAAAATTCTTAATATAAATGATACTCTCTTCATTTTTTGTCGACAATCATTTTCAAGAGAACATATTAATAACACATTTAAACCCTGGATCATTGGATAGTAATATTGTCAATCTCATATTTCAAAAGTATAAGTTAGTTCCTCCAACTAGTGCCATAAAATGGATTCTAGAAACCATTCTTCCCTTAGATGGACTGAATCTTTTTCTCCTTTACAACCCAAGATGAATCTTGATTGCAAAATTGTTTAGGGATGGTATGCCTCATAGCTGGAATTGTTTCACACTTGTATGCATTTCTCAAACAAGAATACATCATACCTTGTGGTGTTGGTCTAGTAGGTATTTCATATTGTTCAACATAGTGTTGTGTGATACAAAACACACAAATGATTATACATTATTTATCTTGTTGAATAGAGGCGTAATTGATAGATAAATTCATATTTGTATAACAAGAACACTTATTTGACTGTGTGTTGAATACTAAATCAAAGTCACTTAATATAATCTCTCCTTCTTATGCCTGAAATATCGCACTTGAAAAGAAAGCTAATTGAACCTCGCCCTTCCATGTCAAAGCAATCCAATCCTAATCACAACACGGTACACTAGTATTTACAAATAATTTCATTGGAGGATATATTGAGCATTGGCTAAGATACTTCACAATTTTTAACAAGAAAGTTACTTGCCATTTTTCAGGCCAGATCTCGCATCATTTCAATAATCTTGGTTAAATAAAATGTGATTGCCTTATTTTTTTTAGTTCCCATTACGTCCAAGTTTCTTCTTTCTTGTGCAAAGAAATAAGAAACAAACTAACCAATTTGATTGAGTCTTTGGATATCCATAAAGGTTACATCAAAAAATCTAGATAGAGAAACCACCTTTTTGGTGATTAGGTTTAGATTGAAGAGAGGGAGGACAAGTCGAGGTGACAGTTGTTTGTCCTTTTGAGGTTCCTTTGATTTCTCTTCAGAAATATTGTGCATCTCTGACAAGACAAATCAAGTGGTGGCATAACCCATAATAGTTTTAGATGCTAGGATAGTCGTCGTTTTGACATCAGTCAACCCAAGTCTATTGAGGTTTGTTCTTGTTAGAGCTTGCATGGACAACCCATCTCTTTTGTAGTAAATCTTAAGCATAATTTGTCATATTATAGGTTTTAAAGGAAGGCTTATTAAAAAATGATGATCACTCACATGGAACTTATCCTATTTCCACGTAACTCTTCACCTACAATGTACTATTATATAGGTCTAACGGAAGATAGGGTGTACATGTGCAGTTGTGGAAATTTATTTGGTACTTGCATTCTTCTTTCTTCTATGTGGGTATTTTCATCACTATCTAAGTGCGCTCATTCCACTTTGTTGAAAGGAAATTGAGCCCAATTTTCGCACATCAATTTAATTTGACAATGGGAAGGAACATATAGAACAACCTACAAACTTTAACCAAATTGTCATTTGCAAAAGCAATAATATACCAACAAATGATCATGGAAATTATTTTCAAGTACATGATTTATAAGTAATTATGATGTAAAGTTTCCTTTATTTGAGAAACATTGCTAAATCAACCTTTGGATTGAAGTTATTTAAGAGGTCAATCTTGATCTCCACAATGTCTGCACCATCAAATTTGGCTTGATGGATTTTCTCTAGTGTCTCTTCCACTGAATGTGATATTACTGAGAATCACACATTTAATTCCCCCTAATAATGAGACAACAAGATACATGAACATGATATTACTTGCATGAGCATGATTTGTCATTTTCTATCTAGATTTTGGACAACTAAAATCTTCCCAACTTCATCAATGTAAGCTTTCTCGAAGCTAATGCAAGCTTGGAAATATGTGGTTGTTGTCTCCCGGTGGGAACTTGAGTAATGAGACATCACCATCACAAAGTAAACCAAAACATGTTTTAGATTACATAGGAAATAGACGAATCAAGTGAATAGTGTTGTGCATTAAGCTTGTCAAGGTACTCCTGCTTGTATGTGGATTTCGACCTACATCCTTATTTTGAGACACAATTTACCTCTTCATTTTATAAATGGATGTCATGTGGTATATATTCAGGCTATGGGAATGAAAGATATGAGACATGCACAAGCTCATCTTCTCATCCAAGAGTGAAAGGTCACCATTAGGCATTAATCCATAAATGAGGGATTTATAGCCCATTCCCTTCCCAACACAAATAATTTGTCGAACTAATTCCATGTTTTCGATCTTGTACAATGATATCTACCCCAATATGGCTGCAAGTCCTATGTTTTCTATTCATTTCTAAGTGCAACTACTCTATGATAATATTCAATACTGGTAAAATGAATTACACATTTATGTAACCTACACGCAAAACCAACTTGCAATGCAATAGTAGTCTAGGTTCTCAGTTGGAGGACCTTTGTCTTATGTATCAGACAAACATTCAAGAAATGACTCTTCCTCCATCCAACAACAAGCCATCAAGAATGAATTAGGTTGAGAATGGCCTACTACTTTGGTTTGTTACATGTAATTGGATTTATGACATAATTGTTTGCTAGCTAGGAGGAATGTTTTTTATGCTAATCAACCATTGCACTAAGGTTTAACAATATCACTATAATTACTTCTAGGCTTGACATGTGTATCAAATTTTCACATCTAAGCAACGTTTTTTTCCTTTGTCCCCACATTTTTAAGGACATTCAAATTTAGTATGTTGGTAATATCGTTGCTTGTATAAAACCATGAATACAATCCCTTCTTCAATCACTCTAGGATAAATTTCTCAAGTCTTGATTATATGGGTGCAGTTGATTCATAATGCATAATTAAGCATTATTTCACCTTTAATGTGAAAGGGCTCAAACATAATTTGTATTAAAATTTCCTAGGACAATTTCATTAAAAATATTCCGTCAAATGTGTAATCATCAAATGAGGCTAATCCTCAATAATAATCATATCAACCTCCTCCAATGTAACACCCTCCTCCCACACTTACCCAAGCTTACCAGTCCACTAGGGTAAATAAGTGACAAACATTTACTATGATATGATTCAACTCTCTAAGTGTAGTTAAGGAAGTCGAACCGACGAACCAACACTTTACAAACCTCCCTCAAGTGCTACAAGACCCCCAAGAGCTAATCCACCACTCCAGGTGCCCAACCCCTGAGTTAACCTAGCCTTTCAATGAATTAAACCCCTAGTCTATCCCATGACATGGGAATTCATGCGAGTGGGACCCTCCAGTTGCTCCCATCATGTCTGCAAGGGAGAGACTACAGTCTTTTTCAGGTAATTCTGTGCTAGAGACTACACGATTTAAGCCACTTTTTCAGGGCTAGTCTCCAAACCACTGCCTAGAGCTTGATGAGACTTTCCAAGATAATAAATGAAACCAAGACAAAGCCTATAGCACAAAACTTGATCAAGGACTTGACCTAACCAAGCTCAACCATGACAAGCATTTCGTCAAACAGATCATGACCATGTAATCTACAGGTCATAACAACAGATCTAAGAATAGGGGTCTCATACTTATCTAATAATCACTAAGAAGCATTGATGTCTTATTGCATTAGCTACATTATCATATATTAGGTCACATATTCATTGTTCATTCATTTCCAAATCAAAACATGATGAGATCGATACGTCATCACTGTCATAAAACATGCTCATAACCAACATAAATAACATGGATATTTCAGCCATAACCACCTCAACCCTCAACTAGTGATTCCACCTCACGATCAAACATCACTAACCATCATAATATTGGTCTCCACCCAAGTTGTCTAGGGCTCCAAAGCATTTGTTCCAACCAAGGCTTCCAGGACTAGTAAGTCAACCCACAGTTGTTGTCGGGCTCCAGAGCGTTTGTCCAACCAAGGCTCCAGGACTAGTAACTCAACCCACCAAGGGATCCAGATCACTTTTCCAACCAAGGATCCAAGACTATTAATTCAACCCAAGTTGTTACAGGGCTCCAGATTGTTTGTTCAACCAGGGCTCCAAGAACTAATAACTGAACCCATAACCAATGGAATATGAGAACCAACCAGAAAGAAAAAGTAAAACCCACAACACCATGGCTATATAGGAAATGGAAAGGCTAGGAAAATCCACCGTTAATCTAGGCATTCCTCCATGTCAATGACATATCATAACCAAGAAACCACATGCATGTGTCATGCATGCCAAAACTAGCAAGGAAATCATACATGCAACTCAGTACCTATAAGAAAAACTTGATGTACTTGTTGATCTAGATGTCCTCTTGCGCTTTCCTGCTCTTCCTTTGCCTTCTTTCTCTAAAAATCCAAGTATGCCACATTCCTCAAAGAGTGCTCCAAGAAAACTCCAAGTGTCCAAAAGTATGAGAGAGAGAGAGAGAGAGATCCAAAACTGAACTGACAAAAGGTTAGCAACTGATCCTCATAAGCATTTTTATTTATGAGGCCTCTATTTTCTTCATTTTTCCATTATTTTCCTTCTTTTTCCTCCTCACATGCAACTTGTGATATTTCACCTTCCTTTTCTCATATTTTCCTTTATTTTCATAAATAAAATACCAATTAATGCCTCATGCCTTTCCAAAGCCTTTGTCATTTCCTTTGCAAATTTACATATCCATTAATTAATCACAGGTGATCCCCATCACTATGTTTTTCTCCAACATTCAACTTGGAATACATGTCCCATGACCCTCGTCTTATATTTGTTTACATGAATTTTTACCAGGGTTGTTACATCTTGGAACCATGAAACACCACCATCAATCTATACAATATGTAATACCAAGGAGTCATATCACCCAAACATCACGGAGGCAATCCACCAAGGAGGCTAGTCAAGACCATAAAAAACCATCATAAATTCCAACAACATAAGAAGACATGTGTCACACAGTCAATTGGAATACTAATAATTTCAAGAATTTAACATAAAATCAACAATGTTGATAGATATTTATCTCAAAACAAAACTGGGCAATTGAGTTCAGGATAACAACTCTCCACCCAATTATAGACATGTTGCAACCAGGTCTCTCTTGCAGTTGTCATCCCCAAGCCAAATTACAAGTCTTGAGAAGGTTGCTCAAGGAAAAAACCAATCTTCTAGTCAAACTAGGGATTCTAGAGGTCCAATCTACCTCCACCTTTCAGTCAAAAAACTAGCTTCAATAATAAGATATACAAGGGGATCCAAAGGTGGCGAGATTCCACCAGTGCTCCTACTATTCAACCAAATTATTTTTCTTCTATGTGTTGTAGAAAAATGCATGGTTCCATCTGTATATTATTGCTTTAAGTTTTTTTTTGGGGGTGCAAGGCTGCCTTTATACACCCCCCTTACACTTGTGCTATTATGCATACTTAATCCAACTCTATTAAATCTGAGCCTTTTCTCCTCAGTTGCTCTCAAACGTGTGGAGAATCTCTTCCATCATGTGGAAAAAATTCTCCCTACAACCATAATATCATACACTCAACACTGCTTGCCTTCACCATGTAATATCCATTGAGTGCAGACATTATTTTTCCCTGTAATCTTCATGTTCCAAAATCCTTCCAAGGCCGTAACAATCCACTTTCATCCATTTTCACATTTAGGGTCCTCCCACTTTGGCTTGATTCCAGTTTTAAAGTAATGAAAACCTGAACTATCAATCAATTTACTTCGTTGAAGTATATTATTATAAACCTACCAGAAGTCCTCAATGGCATTGAAGGTGTGAATAGGATGCCACGAACTACCTCAGGTGGCTGCTTAGACTTTCCATTGCATTATCAAACTAGAAATTCCATGAGCACTTGAGTAGATGTGTATTCACAAGCTCTATACGCTATTCAGTGGTGTATATTGACTCCATAATTTTAACAACAATTGGCCTTGATTTACTTTGGTTTCCAATTATCATCATGCCTAAACAAAACTTGCAAACAATGTAGTAGCCAAAAATCCTCATGCATGATACATCAACTTAGATTTGAACTCGTCCTTTGAGACCAACCCATTATCGATACTATTATAAAAATTTAGCCATAAACCATTGCTAAACAAGCCACTAGTGATAGTCACAGGTCTTGAATAATAGGAGGTTCAGTTCCAATATGGTACCGGTTCAACTTTTTCTAGTGCAACTTAGGCAATTATTAAGGGTGATAATTGTGAAGAAATATATTAGGAAGAATGCTTTCGTCAAATTCCTTTGAAATTCTCCAGCAGGCCTCATTTTCTCTCTCAACTTCAAGCACTGCTTGTGCTTCCTTCAACTGATCCAAATCCTTCTTCTTTTTTTCTTCAATAACTTTCCAAATAATATGTCACAAGTAGCTGGTAAAACCAATTCATACAAAACTTCATATCTGAAAACATACTTGAATTTAAATGGTGGTCACACACAATTTTTTTAATGTTAAAAGTATAACATTATGGTTAGTATCAAAATTTTAATCACTTTGATTAAAATCAAATTATTATAAATAATGTTTTAAATCATATATATGCCCATGTTCCCGAGTCTTCGAGTGAAAGAGAAGCTCATCCTCCTTAGATTGAACACCACACGTTCATCGTCTATAATGGAAAGTAATATTTTGTAATGGTCAATGTTATTTCCTTTGTCTTCCATAATCTCGGATATCTAATCTTATGGCAAGAGTCTAAAACATAAAGCATTTATCATGAAAATGTTTCGTCAAACTTATGGGAAGCGCACTACTTGCCAGTGCGCTTGTTTTTTTATCTATATCAAATGTCTTTAATATGGTCATTTTTTTGGAAAAAAAAAAAATTATGGCCTTTAATATGGTACACAATGCCTTTGTAAAATTCTCATAAATCTTTGCAATAATTCTCATAAGTTAGATTATATATTATTTTTATTTCTATTAATTAAGATTTATGCAAACTTACAATTATAATTTTATATTATAATATATATAATAGCTATTTATTTCCTAATATTAAGTTAGATTACATATTATTTTTATCTCTATTGATTAAGATTTAATGCAAACTCACAGTTATATTATATATATATATATATCACTTATTGAAATTTTCATAATAAATTTTATATTAAAATTTAAATGTCTATGTTAACATTATCTTATAACTTGTTTAATCTCTAAACCAAAATATATATTAAAATCACCTTCACTATAAATCTATACTAAGAGTATCTTCATTATACACTTTTTATCAATCTAATTGTTTTCTCTCTAAATAACCTCTACTACATCATTCACCTTTAAGTAAAATGTTTTTCTCAACATTATAATTACATTGAAAATTTGAATCCATTATTTTCGGATGAAACTTTGACATTTACCTAAGAAATTACCAAAAAACAAAAAATTATTTCAATTCTCTTGGAATTGAATGAGTTGTTCCCTAACTTATTCTTAATTTGGAAAGGTGAATATCATCATTCATCTTTAACAAAAATGGTTTCCTAACACTATAATTGGATTGAATGAATTATTTTTAAGATGGAACTTAAAATTTTTTCTTAACAATTAGTTAAAAAAAAAAATCACTTCAAATCTTTCTTCAAATTGAACAAGTTGTTCCATAACCTATTCTTAAAATTACTTTAAATTCTTCTTCAAATTGAATAAGTTGTTCTCTAACTTATTCTTAATTTAGTGAAATGAACACTATGATTTGATTATATCTAAATTGTATTTTCTAAACTTTCACATTTTCACATTTATCTCAAAAATTACTTTAAAAATTCCTTCCAATCTTTCTTTGAATTGAATAAGCCATTCCTTAACTTATTCATAATTTAGCAAGGTGAACAACACTACAACCTTCACAATTTTTAATATTCACACACACATATTACTCTCTCTCTCTCTATATATATATATATAAACACACCTCTATTTGATTGAATCTTAATTTACTTATGACATTTTCTCATTAGCGGTTTTTTAATTATATGGTTATGATAATGGATAAAATCCATTATCAAGTTTGTATATAAAATTTCATTTATATTTCTTTCTATATTGTCAATTTGAAGGATGGTTAGCTCAATAATTATGGTTCTAAATTTCTTTGGTTAGCAATATTTTTTTCACAATCTATTTCTTATTCAGAAGGTTGGTTTAAAAGGATTAATATCTTGTCTATCTTGTTGTTATTTTGTAACTTTGGAGTTATTTGCCTCAAGCTCTGCATTAATGTTTGAACATCATCACTTGTCTTAGATTAATGATCTCATTAACACATGCCTTCCTCAAGTATTTCACCATCACATAGTTAAACTCTCTCATTGCAAATATTTATTGTGTTTGTTTCCTCAAGCCTTGATACTCTTTGATGTGATTTGTCCACATTCATTCATTTTAATCACAAATCGTGTTTTCTCACCCATGTTTTGGTTCCCAATTCCTTTCTGTTTTCTTTGATTTTCATGTCTCTACATTATCTTGGAGATATGCCTCCTCTAAAAAATCAACCTCCTTGGATTTCCCAGAAATTGTTGGTGCCATTAATCTCAATGGACTAATTGTTTTGATTTCTGGGTTTGCATCATTTTTCATGTGTCATGCTACCTTTTGATGGTGTTGGATCCCACCAAAATACATGGGATCTCCTCGATATGAAGTCCCAATTAGACCTCACAACGTTTGTTATAGGAGTCCCATCTGGAAATAAAGCTTGACTACCATTTACTTAAAGATTTGCCTTGGCTTGAGCAATTAGCATAAGGGAATAGCATGCACGTACTTTTGAATAAGAAAGCAAGTGTGCCTTTTGAAGTGTTCAATTGCATAATGTACCAAGGTTCTTACACTAGAAGAGAACAAAGGTGAGTCTTTAGGAGAAAAGTGATTATACTAATCTAATAAAGACACACAAGCATGTATATAGAAGAATTGTTAGTCATCAAGAAAACTAGTTCACATAGATGCAAAGATCGTTAAAACAAGTACAACATATATTCAATAAGATGAGCACCAAAGACATCAAAATAGTTCAATTTCTTTAGTACATATGAATGTGAACACATAATGCAAACATCCATAGAATAGTCTCGAAACATTCAGATACACCCATGAAAATGTGTTGCCTCAGTGGGCTTTAAATATTAAGAAAAATTTCCAAGGTACATTGATAAAATGAATGCCACTAGCTCAAATAGTGGTCTAGCGTTAGAGCCACTACTTTCTCTCCAAAAAAATTATCTCTATCCCTCTAATGACTTCTGGGAGAAGCCAAGGTGAAAAGTATTTTCTTTGAGTAATGATGCTTCTTTTATAACTAGAGGCATGGCCTTTCATATCCCCGCGAATTTTTAACTTGTCTCATGAATCTTCAACTTCGAATGTGACCTTTGGACTTCTCAACAACTTGTGAACTCCTAAATGACTTTTGAGGTTCTATGTGACTCTTGGACTTCTCCATCTAACTCTCTTGTCAATACATTACTCTTGGACTTCCACATATTTACATTTACAATAATTATAAAATTACATCATCATGTGATGATATCATGACTAGCCACTAACATTGATGACTTAGACCTATAGTGACTTATGATATGGACTTTATTGAGAGGTGACAATGTTGCCACCTATGTCTTCAAAACTTGATGCATATTTCTCATTATTGTTGAATTCTTCCCTCCAAATGGTCTAGATAAGATATGGAGTCTTTATGGATCACTTTGATCATCTGAACCCAATGTTCTCACTTTCCACATCCTGTCTTCCTTTTTCTCTGAATATGTCCTTAGGTCACTTCCTTTTATAGATATCTCCATGCATTCTTGCCATGTCGTTCTCAAAACACCTACAAGTAATATCCTAAATGGAAAGCAAACACTAGGCTGGAAATATCATATTCTATCATGTTTCGTCTAATCTTTCTAACTTTGAATCAACAGTGCACTAGGAAGGGAAAGATGAAGCTTTCTAGTGTCAAGTGCACTAATAGGAGACAAGGGGTTGTGTGTTGGCCACTAAGAATGTGTTTATGCACTTTGGTGAGAAGAGGAGGCCTGATGGAGGGTGCAGGGTGCAGTCATAAGAGGCAAGGGTGCTCATTATTGATTGTTGATGCGTTGTATGCTCAACTGGTAAGGCTTGAGCCACAAGGAGGGCGCGGGGCATATTTTCAAGGCTTAATGAAGACTTGAATGACCATTGTTAGTGTGTTGTGTTCTCAACTGGGAGATAGGGAAGATTTGGCACAGTTCATAAGAAAAAGGTGATCTTAATGCTTGAGAGTGTGTTGTGCACTTGAAGGGAGGCAAAGCTAAGCTTGCATGTAGGGTGTAGTCTAAAAAAAAAAGTGTGGGATGAATAAGCCTTAAGAGTGTTCATGATCCAAGTGGATATTGGTGGCCACACACCTATTCCACTTGGACCCCACCATTGTTTCTTTCATTTTTTCAGTTTCCTTATTTGAGGCCCTAAACGATGTTTTTTGGGAAAATAGGGAAAACCATGGGTCATTAACTAATTTTGTCATTCAAAAGTTGTAGTCCTCGGATAGATATTTCTAATGAGGTATTGTGCAAATCAAACGAAGATCATATGCCAAAGTTATGACCCTGAGAAGTTGATGTACCAATTTACCCAAATGGGGCCCATAGTTTGGCGCTTCATCTCCTAGGGTTAGGTTTTTGGATGTTTATGGTTTTCCATTGTTTCTCAATAATAAATAGGACTTTGAGCCTCATTGTAACATAGTTTAGAGGCATGTATCCATCACATCTCTTCTCAAAGATAAGTTACCATCACCTGAGGTAGTCTTATTTCCATTCTATTTGTAAGCATATTTCAGTATTTGATATTAATGAAATGAAGTGCTATTTCTACTTCATATTTGTATTTATGGTTATATATATAATTTCTGGCGTTTCAATTTAAATCCGGATCAATGATATTAGAGCGGTCTGCTCTTTCTTTGTTTTTCTTTGCATGTCCCCAACGAGGTCAGGATATAAGGAGTTAGGGCTCGATCTGGTTGAACCTTTGCAAGATCGGCCTCGCAAACCCCAATAGACACCCATGGGGGAAGAAAAGAAAGATGAGGGGACAGAAGATCCTATCAAAATTTTGCTCAAGGAGGCCCTTGAGAAATAAAGTAACGCAATGATGGATAACTTTGCCCAGATCCTACAACGGTTGCCCATCGACGGCGCATCCACATCCAACAGCCGCTCTGGAGGCTCCACTCCTTTCAAGGTACAAGTAAACTTTGACATTCCCATATTTGAGGGCCAAATAGATGCAGACACCATAGATAAATGGTTAAATCTACTAGAAGGATATTTTTCTTGTTCATGATTTTTCTAGTTGAGAAACGATTATACTTGCTCTTCTCAAAGTCGCCCCCCACGCCAAGGATTGGTTGGAAACATACTGTGAGCATAAGGATGAAAGTACGACCTCACTGTTTTCAGTTGCACCCACTTGGAATTCGTTTTGCGATGCCATCAAGGAGCAGTACTACCTTGTTGGGAGCTATGAGGATAAATGCACAAATTGGACAACATTGTGGCATGGAAGGGACCAAGATGTGCCGAACTTTACCAATGCTTTTCATACCCTTTGCACGAAGTTAGGTATTAATGATTCTGAGAAACATTTGGTACTCAAGTATCGGGGTTGCATGCACAGGTACATCCAAGACGAGATGGAGTTCCTAGACATCTCCTCGCTCAACACGGCATACCAATACACCGTCAAGATCGAGCAGAAGTTTAAACAAAAGGAGTGAGACTTTGGATCTGTGAATTTGAGGCAAAGGAATGGTGCCCCCAAACCACAGAACAAAGGACAAAGCTAAGTCTTGGTGGCCCAGGAAAACTCGCTAAAGCCTCAAGCAAATAACAACACCATAAAGCCAAAGAAGGACACGAGAAAGTGGTGTGAGTTCCATAAGAGCTCCACTCACAACACAAGTGAATGTTGGGCCAAGCAGTCACTGGTGGCTGAGCTTAAGGCTTCAGAATCAAATGCATGTTTTGACTCTAAGTCAGAAATTGACAAGGGGAATGAAAAAGGGAAGCATATTATTGATGTGGATCCCAACGCCATCGTTACCACCATGAAGATCTAGAAGGAGGAACCCAAATATCC
The DNA here is from genome assembly GCA_000404065.3 of Pinus taeda. Classification (NCBI taxonomy): domain Eukaryota; kingdom Viridiplantae; phylum Streptophyta; class Pinopsida; order Pinales; family Pinaceae; genus Pinus; species Pinus taeda. The sequence continues at coordinate 84,240 of APFE030362391.1, read as the reverse complement.
AGAGGAAGAGTAGCGCCTCTTCCACTCCCAGATGTGGGTAAAGGGTTCCCTGCTACAGTTCATTTTCGATAGCGGTAGCAAAAATAACCTCATTTCGACCGAGGTCGTGAAGTGGTTTGGCTTATCGACCACAACACACCCACAACTGTACACCATCGGGTCGCTTCACCAAGGATGGGATCTTCACGTGAACTAGCAGTACCGCCTTCCATACAGTATCAAGCCCTTCAAGGATGAGGTATTATGTGATGTTTCTGCCCTTGATGTTTGTGATGTATTATTAGGCCAACCATACTTGTGGAAGTGACAGGGTGTGTATGAATCAAGGCCTTGCAGTGTTATTGTTACTTTGGGAAATAAGTTGTACATCATACCAGAGGTAGCACCACCTACCGCCATCTCTTTGGTTATTGCAAAAAAATGCAGTAAACTCATTTCCAAAATCGAGAGATTTGTTTTCCTGAGGATACACCCTCAGGGGAAGAAGAAGACGTTGGTCCTAATCTCCACACAGGGCCCCGCTGCACGACAAAAACAGATGGACAAGGTTGTGGAGGAGTACAAGGACATCTTCACCTCTACCACAGGGATGCCTCTTCACTGTCGAGTCAAGAACTCGATCGATATGACCCTATGTGTGTCCTTTCCCAATGGACCAATCTATTGGCGCTCCATTCTAGAGAACAACGAAATCAAGAGGAAGATTCACAAAATGTTATAGAAAGGTCACATTCGACTGAGTTCATCGCTTGTGGGAGCCCGACTGTGTTGGTATAGAAGAAGGATGGGACTTGGAGACTCTGTGTTGACTATCAGGTGCTGAACAAGATCACTGTTTGAAATAGTTACCCGATCCCACGGATTGATGACCTTTTGGACCAACTCAAGGTGGAAAAATATTTCAGCAAGATTGACTTGAAGTCTAGATATCACCAGGTACCAACCGAACCCTCCGATGTGTGGAAGATTTCCTTCAAAGCCAAGGAGAGCCTTTTCGAATGGTTGGTTATGCCTTTCGGGTTGACGAATGCTCCTGCAACCTTCATGAGGCTGATGGATGACAACTTGCAACCATACACGAATGAATTTGTAGTGGTATACTTGGATGACATCCTAATCTTTAGCCAGAGTTGGGAAGAGCACATCCACCACATCTGATAGGTGCTCCAAACATTGTGGAAACACAAGTTGTGTGCCAATTTAGAGAAATGCATTTTCGGCATGAACTAGGTTTAGTATATGGGATACATCATTGATGAATGGAGGTTGCATGTGGATCTAACCAAGATCCAAATCATTCAAGATTAGCCAGCCCCAACCACTCTGACAGAGCTTTGCATCTTTCTGGGTCTTGCAATTTCTACCGTAGGTTCATGCTGGGATTCTCTCATATCACTTGGCCCTTGAGTCAAGTCACCAAGGGAGGAGTGAAAGAAAAATTCTTTTGGTATGAATCTCAACAAAAGGCATTCATAGAGTTGCAACATCGCCTCTGCTCTGCACCAGTGCTCACATTACTAGACCTGCAACAACCATTTGAGATTGAGATAGATGCCTTTGACTATGCTATTGGGGCAGTCCTTACTCAATAGGGGAATCTAGTGGCATATCCCAGTGAGACACTTTCAGACATAGTCCAAAAGTATCCCACTTATGATAAAGAGATGCATTCCATTGTGCAGGCATGCCGACAATGGAAGCATTATATTTGGGGAAGGAAATGGTCATCCACACAGACCACCGACCCCTCCAATTCATACATATGCAAGGGAAGTTGTAGAATGATGGCCATCAGAAGTGGTCCACATTGCAACAGTTCCATTTCAATATCAACTATAAGAAGAGCGATGTCCCGGTCAACTGCTAAAGCTTTCCAACCACCACCTGGTCAAAAAATTTGCATCGACGCACTCCGGAACCTATTATTCAACCTGCCATCGCACTGTCCACTTCCCCATTATAGGTATTTATCCAATTTCACCGAAACCATGCAAGTTTTGGTTTTACACTGAAAATTCCACAAGAAAGAGCTAAATTCAGTACAAGTCCAAACTTTCTTTCACTATATAGGTTCCCAAACCTACTGTTTGGCATATTTTCTCACAGAAAACCCAAATTCCATTTCTAAATCCACAAGAACCAGAAATGGAAACCCCTGCTGTTTTGAACGTCGCACCTCTCAATGCCCCTCATAAGGACCTAGACTATCTGCCTCTTGCAGATAAAGACTTCCAAATAAAGGACCTATCCACTAACTAGAATCATCTTAATGTATTTTACCAATCCAGAGATAACTACCTAAATGACTTAACTATCCTGGGACTGTGGGAATCCAACCTACCCAAGTATTTTCTTCCTTCAGTCCATGTTTTCCCTGATATAATTCATCAATGCCAGGCAAATTATGGTCCAAACATAAGAGTTGTTATGTCCCCAAGTCAAACAGTTCTTTTCCCCATAACAACTGCATCCATAAATGAAATGTTACAATTTTCCCCTAGTCAAGCCCTGACTTCCCTTTCTATGGGATATTTACTTGAGAAATCCACTGAAATACCCCAATCAGAACTCATTCGCATCTGCCAAACCTTCATGTTAGAAAAACATCAGCCCAAAATCCCCCCTCCTTATGTACAGACCTTTTTCACAGATATGGGCAGACTTATAGTGGATATGATATCTTTAGTTATGGGATCAACACCAGCGAATACATTGATGAAGTAACCCTAGTGTTGTTGTCAATTTTTACTCCTGGACAACCACCTGCTGTTAAGTATGACTATGCTTCCTACATTGCCAATAAGATTCATGATCAATTCCTAAGACTGGACGATGAAAGAGTCTTCAAATATACCACTTTCATCTATCATCTTATGTTGTATTATCAGTCAGAGAACTTCCATTTCCCTATTAGGAAGCTTGACACCAAAGGAAATCCCAGATATATCATATTTTGGAGGCCCATTTTCCATAAGTCCCTTAATACCCCTTACACCTACAATGAGTTCATAGATCTATTTGTCCATCCAACAACCACTTTGTTGACAAGAGTCTCCCCTTCTAGGATCAATGATGATATGAAGAAAATCCTCTAACTCTCCAAGCAGTACAGGATAGGTGACTGGTACCTATATAAGAACCATACAAAAATCAGGATCTATGGGTGTGAGCTCTGCCGTTTTAAGCTACCAAAGAATGTTTCAATGAGACTCTTTGCATTGGAATATTTCAGGCAAATGATAAATGCACACCTAGTCCCTTTTTGTAATGCTAAGAAAAAAGCTTATCTTAGAATTAAGAATCGGCTAAGCCCTTTTGTCTGCAACACTAGGGAGGCAGGGAGAGAAGATGAAATAATTTAGAATATCATCTTAAGTTACAAAAGAGTTTTAGGTGGGTACCATATGACCCTAACAGCTTTATATGTGATAGGAGAAAGAAGAACAGGTTGTCTCCACACATTCACCATAGGATCCCAGAGATTGAACGTTTGCAAATCTGGATGAATGGATAGAAGGGACCTTAGTAGAAAATGACAGTGAGCATGCCAATATTGAGAATGTTATGAAATATTTTGAGAAAACACTTGACCCGGATTCTTTTGGGCAGGTACAAAGATCAGGAATTGGTGCAGCTATTGTTGGAACCTCTCAGCAAACTTCAGAGGAAATCAGCACACCAGCCACAGGGTCATCAAAAGGTAAAGAACTAGAAACCATTCTTCAGGTATCACAACACTCTACAATGTCTAAGCAAACTGAAACTTCCAAAGAACAGGTCCAAATTCCAACTCCTCTAACTCAAACCAATGGGGTAGGACCTCCAAACTTGCAGACTCCTTTGAATGAGGAAAGGAATAAAAAGAGAGACAAGGAAGTAGCTACCCCTTCCAGTGGACCCCCAGAGCAGCCTGGAACAAAAAGGAAAAGGTTAAATCCCCTTTCAGAGGAGGAATTTGTGGAAGAGACTACAGATAGTCAAAGGAGAGAAGGAGTAGCTAGCCAACACACTTTTCCAATGGGAGGAACATCCACTAGCTCACAGAGACAGGAGCTAGAAAGGCAGCAAAGTGCAGAGGTATCATCTTTCATACCACCAATGAAAGATGCCATAGATATCAAGAAATCATTTACAAAAATCAAAGCCAATAATGATCCATTGAGACTTCAAATTTACAATCAATATTTGAAAATGGCCCCCACAAATCAACAGAGATTAATGTCAGCCTATGACATTAAAGAGGGAAAAATGATAATGAGCTACTTCAAGCCTAAAGTGCAACAACATGAGTCAACAACAGATTATATCAGAACAAATTTGGAGGTCATGGCAAAGGATATTCATCCTATGGATCAGATTGAATTGCACAAACAAAATGGAGAAATGATCTATTCAACCTTGACTAGTAAGGAAATGATGGCCCATAGGTTACAAAATTATTTGGATAATACAACGGCCCAACTGCACTTGGAGAAAGCCTCCTCCCAGGCTAAAGACAATAGAATAAAGTCTTTAGAAGAAATTATTATTAGATTGGGACATGATCCCAAAGATGTGAAGGGTGTAGAAGCATTGATCAAAAAGAAAGATGAAGATATCGTTGCCTTAAGGAAGTAGCTAAAGATGCCTCCTTCAAGACATCCACAGACTGCTAAGATTACAAAGCAGAAATATAAAGAAGAGTTGTTGGATTTACTTTTAAACCTTAATGAGAGACTAAATGAGATGGAACAAGAACTAGAAAAACACTGAAGGACAAGCAGGGAGAGTTGACCTCTCAACTTCCTGATGTAATACTAGTAGTCTCAACAGCAATCCCTTCTACACTTGGGATAGAATTAGCACCAAACATTCCACCAGTCACATCAGAAGTGGTCACAATAGCAACAACAGGGACAACATAGGGCAACAGTGCCAATTTGAACACAGAAGAATTAATAAAGTTAATCGAGGACATGAGACTACAAGTTTCAGAGCTAAACAGGTTAAAAGAACAGTTTGCTAAGCTGGAACAAAGCTATGATCTCTCAAAGATAAATGTTGTAGAAAAAACAAGAGAGATTAAAACATTAGAGAATAAAGTGAAAACATTAGAAAAAGATCTCACTTTTGACAAGCCTCAAGAAAATTCTTTGGGCCAACATCACTTAATCCATAAATGATGTTTGGCCATCCATCCAAGTAATTTTTGAGCAGATTGATCTAGTGAAGACAGCCCAGGAAGAAATTCAAAGGACAAAAGCACAATTAGGACAAATGCCTGAGGAATCCAACAAGCTCATACATTTTTTGAATACTAGGAATAAGGAACAGCTAGAAGAATTTGGCATCACATATAGAACAGAAACCATTTTTGAAATCAAAAAGGTATTAAACAAGAAAACATTGATGCAGAATTTAGAAAGAAGATGTCATGGAATGCAGGCAAAGAATAACACTTTCATGGAGAAGTTTGTTCTTTTGCAGAGTAAAGGGCTACCAAGTCCTATAGTGATTAATGACAAATTAATGAAACATAGAGATTATGTGGATAAATTGAATAAATATGAAGGCAATCAAGCAAGTTCATCGACAAGTGCATCAGGAATAAAAGCACTCCCTATGAGCCGAGTTCTCTATGACAGCCTAGAGAACTTATTCTATGTCAAGCATGAGCTGAAACACTTGTTCCCAATTCAGCCCACATTTTTCAGGTATACAGAAACAGATGAAACCCTCAGAAAGCTTCAGAAAACCGGAATACCACAGCCAAAATGGTGGGAAGAAATGCTTGAAATTTTGTAGTTTATCTTTGGTAAAGTAAATTTTGATCTTTACTCCAGTCAATAAAGGTAAAGAGGATGAAAAGATATCAACAGGTAAAGAGTATCAAATGTAGGTAAAGTGTATCAGTAGGAAGATCAAAACAAAGCAGCCAGGACATAATTACACCAAGGATAGCAAGAGGCCAAATCATAGGGTCTAACTCCAACACATTCTCAAGAATAGGGACAGCAAACCATTCGGTTGCCTTATCTGTCACCTACGAGGTCTTCTGGCCTTATTTTTTTGAAAGATATGATTATTCATATCGGTTTATATCTCACTTTGTTATAAGATATTTCATTGTAAATGTTTTGTATAAATAAACCCCCATTTGGAGTATTGGGTGTGGATTCTTTGGCATTTCCGTAAAACTAATTATTTTGGAATAAAAAGTGTTGTTGGAAAAAAATTTCATGGCTGGCTGGATGAAGGATTGATGTAAAGGACTTTTCTCAGGATTCATGTGTTGGAAATCAAACAAATAAGTATCTTATATTTTATGTGTTAAAGTTTTTTGGTTTATAGTATTCATTATGTTCCATATCTTAATATTAAACGAAAAAGAATAATTCAGAAAGTGCTTAAGTGCAATCTGTCTTCAATAGTTTTTGTTCTCAATGTTTTCTTTTGAACTAGCATAAACAGTGAATTCTTAATTGCTCCTGTTTCCTAATTTATTCATCTTAATCATTTAATAAAGAAATTTTAATTGCTCTTTATTGATGGTTAGTAATGTTCTTCTCTCTTAAAGTATGTTGAGGGATTCTTAGTTTCCCTTTAACCCTTTAATCCCATCCCATCTTTTTAAGTCTCTATTTTCTCCCTGTTCAGCTATCTTGCCCTGTCAAACCATCCTTTATTGACAAACCAAATCTAGTTGAGCCATTTTCCCTGACTCCATTAGCCCAATGGACCGAACTATTCAGTTCTACCCCTTTGCTACTGAAATTCAACAACAAATTGAAACAAAACCCCAAACTCTAATAACTAGCCTAAAACCTTATAAAACAAAGTTAAAACTTAAAGAGAGAGCCCTCTCTGGATACAGATTGGCTAGATTGTCTATCTAAAAGATTCGTTTGTGGTTACCTCAGACACCTTTCCCCTTCTTACAACTTCTGGGAAAATCTAAGTAATAACATAGTGGCGACTCCACTGGGGAACGGATAATTATTATCATTATTGTTTACTTTCTAAACTACAGAAGGAGCCTAAAGTTAGCCAAGTAGCCTTCGAACTACTCTTGCTTTGCAAGATCATAAGTAGATGAATGTTGCTTCAATCTATCTCTGGTCTAGTTTATGAACTGAACATAAACCAGTTCCTCAGTCAAACGAATATTTAGGACTGTTTTAAATTAAATCCCAAAAGTCCTAAAGAAACATAGAAGTTGTTAATATTAATTCAGAAAATCATAACCAAGAAATATGACTTCAGAAAGGACTCATTATACTAGGTCAAATCCTGGCCCAAATCCACCACCTATGTTTCAGAACTCTAATCTGATCCTCAGAAATCTTCGGAGACAGGAAAGTCAAGAAAGTACTACTAGTTCTCGACCTATTTACATATCAACATCTTGCCGTATAAAGTGGGTTTATCTTGAGGACAAGCCCTTTGATGAGAAATTTGAAACCTCTTTGTCTGTAATATTTTCTGAGTCTGAATTGGATAAGTTGGTTCATGACCCTGTGTTTATTGAAGACTTAAAATTTGAAGTTGTCAGTGTTGCAATTGACAGACATTTACAAAATTCAATACAATCTGAACTCACTTATGAACAAACACCTGATCCCTCTACAATCACTGCTGCTTCTACAAGTTCCTCATCCTTCCCTCATACATCTCAACCCCAAACTACTCCACCACAAACCCCTCTTTCTACCCCTCCATCCACAACTCACATTCCTGTTGTTAACCCTACCCCATTTGTTGTTTCATCACTACCTCCAACTATGGCAAATAGGTATACCCCCCTGAACTTACTTGCCAACTTGGGTGCTATGCCGTAAGACTATCAAAGTAAAATCACCCAGTTTGATGGCACTAGCACCTACACAGTGCAACAACATACCAAAAAAAGACTGACTATTTTGAAATATATGAGATTAATACTGATGATATTAGAATGAGGATGTTTGTCCAAAGTCTAACAAGTGAAGTCAGAACTTGGTTTAGGGCTCTAAGAGCAAACAACATAAATGAACTAGAAGCCCTTTATACACAATTCTTAGATTGTTGGGAGAAGAAGAAAGATCCTCTGCAGATCTCATCTGAATATGAAAATCTTAAGAGAGGAACTCAGGAAACTGTACAATATTACTACACTAGATTTAATGTTGTTTACAATGCAATTCCTCAAAACCTCAGACCCCCAGCTGGTTTAGCCCTGATCAAGTTCCCAAATGGATTTGATTCGGATATGGCTTTTCAACTAAGGGAAAGAGCCCCTGAAACTTTAGAAGAAATGCAAAGCATAGCTGTCAGTGTTGAGGCTAATTTGATATCAAAACGTGCCAAGGCTAGAAGTGAAAGAAGGATACCACTCAAAGAAGAATCTTCACCTGTGGAACATAAACTAGATGCCATAATCAAAGGAATGGAAAGATTAGGGGACAGAGTAGAAACAATAGAAAGAAAATCACCTTGGGAGGGTCAGCAGGCCAATACAGGGAGGAATCCAAATTTTTGGAAAAACCAAGATCCAAACACTGTGAAAACTAGCCCTGATCAAAACATTAGACCCCCTTTCCAAGAGAATTATATAGAAGCTTCCAGCTCCCAGGATCCCCCTGAGGATACTCAGATAAATTTGATGGGACTTAATAATGAAGGAGAAGTGTTTTTAACTCAAGAATATCAAGAGGCTCATGCTCTTAAACAATTCCATACCCAGTTAGGAGAATCGTTTGATTTCAAGGAGGGATATGACATAGCTATCTACGAAGTGCACAAACAGTATAATTTGAGAAGTAGAAGAATTGATGTCCCTGATAACAACAAACAGAAAGGTCCAAAACAACCAGCCAAAGGAAAATCAGTACCTCCACATGTACAAATTTTGTTTAGACCTAACAATAACCCCTCTAATCCAATAATAGAAGATATATCTGACAATCAACAGAATAACAGAGACTCTTCCATTCCCCTTACCTCTAAGGCAACTGTGGAAGAACCTCTAGAGGTTAATCTAGGAGAAAATGTAAATACTAACCCTACTCATGAAAAAGACAAAAACACTGAAAATCTAGAAAATAGAGAGAATCCACATGTTTGAAACACTAAAGCTCAAATTGAAAAACCTTTCAATCTGGAAGTCGAAGTAGGCAAATTAAAGGTAGTTGTTCCACTTTCCGAATTAGCTAAACATGATGCCTATCGAGAACAAATCAACAGATCACTTAAAATCACTAGAACCAAAGATTCTGTAAATGTTTTTGACGACCAACTAGAACTAATCTTTGGCCCTGAAGTGAATGGGAAACACCTAGAAGGAAGTGTGCCTTCCTTCTATGTGAGTCTAAATATTCATGACAAAATCCTCCATAATGCTATGTTTGATTCTGGGACATCTCACAACTTAATGCCCAAATATGTAATGGAGAAATTAGATCTTGACATCACTAAACCATATAAAGATCTCTTTTCTTTTGATTCAGGCTAAGTGAGATGTTTAGGGTTAATAAAAGACCTGTGTGTTTCTTTAGTTCAGTACCCTACTAAAACCATCTTGATGTATATAGTGGTAGTTGATATTCCTCCAAAATATGGGATGTTGTTATCTAGGTCCTGGGGTGCTAAACTCCAAAGATCATTACAGTTGGACATGTCTTATGCTACTATCTCTGTTTTCAGCCAACCTAAGAAGCTATATCGAGAGACATTAATGAAATATGTAGTAAGTAGCCAAGAGAAACCACAAAATTTCCCTATCTACTCAGTACACTCAGATATGGATTCATTTATTCTATATAAAGCTGAAATCTATCTTGCCAACAGTGAACAAGTGTTAACAGTAGAACCAAAAGAAATTGAAACAGGAGAAACAAATGTTCTGATTCAGGAAATATCAGATACAAATGACCAATTAAATGATATAGATAAACATGATGAGAACAAAAAACTGAAACCCCCAGCTAAACAAATTATTATTACCCCTGACACTGATTATGTCCATGAAATTCTCTAGCACTTAGAGTTTGATGGTTCAGTAAAAAAATTAGGGGCATGGGTAGGAATTTGGGTGCATAACTTAGAAAATGACCATGCTGAAGGCTATGCCTACAGGCTGAATTTTAAATGCAACAACAATATGGCGGAGTATGAAGCTCTTTTTCTAGGACTTAAGATTGTAAAAAGGCTAAGAGCAATTAGAGTTTCTGTTATAGGTGATTCATAATTAATTATTAATTAGATTAAAGGAAAGTACCTTACTAGAGATACCAGATTATGATACTATAGGGGAACAGTGATAGAGATTCTTAATACTTTTCTCGAAACTCAGCTTGTTGTAGTATCTAGGAAGCACAACTTACATGCTCATAGTCTGGCCATGTTTTCCAGTACTTGTAAATTACCATTCGAGCCCAACCACTAGTTCACTGCTAAAATTAAGCATAGGCCTGCCATCCCTGACAATGTAAAGAACTGCCAAGTTTTCGAAAATGATGAGCAAATAAATAACTTTCTGACTTTAGATAGTGAGTTTTCTCATAGTCGCATAGATATTGATGCTACTAAACAGATAGATGAAGTAGATGCCAACATTATAGAAGATAGTTCCATTCAAATGCTTCATCCCACAACTTTCACCATATAGGAAGTTCAAGATTTAAAACAGATGGACCTTGATGAGATAAATGAAGAGGAAACAGAGGTCATAGATCTAAAAGATAATCACTTGCCTAAGGGATTAACTCCTCTAGAGGACCTCTTTGACTCCAATGACATTCCTAAGAAACCAAAGATGGAACCACTAAAAGCAGACATTGAAGAATATAACTTAGGAACAGAATAAGATCCTAAAATGGTAAAACTATCAAAGTCCTTACTTCCTGACCAAAAGTTAAAATATGTTGAACTCATGAGAGAATTCCAAGATGTCTTCGCCTGGAGTTATGAAGATCTGAAATCATATGATACCTCAATAATTCAACATACCATACCTTTGAAGGAAGACTAGAAGCCATTCAAACAGAAACTCAGAAGAATCAACCCTGTTTTACTACCACTGATTGAAAAAGAGATTAAACGTATGTATGAGGCAGGGATAATTGCACCTATAAGATTTTCCGAGTGGGTATCTAATTTTGTACCTACTAGGAAGAAAACTGGTGAAATTAGACTATGTGTAGATATAAGAAATGTAAACAAAGTTTCTTTAAAGGATAATTACCCTTTACCTAAGATGGATCACATTTTGCAAAGGGTAGTGGGAGCCTCTAGGATTTCACTTTTGGATGGATTTTCAGGATATAACTAGATTCTAGTTCACCCTAACGATCAAGAAAAAACTTCCTTTACGACACCATGGGGTACATTTATGTATATTAAATTCATTTTGGACTTAAAAACGTAGGGGCTACTTTTCAAAGAGCAATGGACATTGCATTTGCTAAAGAGATTCATGATTTTCTTGTCATATATCTAGATAACTTAACTATTTTTTCTAAGTCAAATAAGCAGCATCTAGATCATCTCAGACAAGTGTTTCTCAAATGCAAGAAATATTGTATCTCTTTAAATCCTAAAAAGTCTTTCTTTGGTCTTGAAGAAGGTAAGCTCTTAGGGCACATTATCTCAAAGGATGGCATTTGGATTGATCCTGCCAGAATAGAAGAAATTTTGTAGATACCTCATCCTAGAAGTATCAAAGAACTTCAAGCTTTCATAGGAAAGAAAAACTTATTGAGAGGATTCATATCTCATTTAGCAGAATTAATTAGACTACTCAATAACATGTTAAGAAAGGACTCAAGTATAAAATGGATGGTAGAAGCCAAACAAGCATTTGAATAAATTAAAAGGGCTTTGACCAGAACACGGGTCCTTAAAAGTCCCCAATTTGATAGAGAATTCATAATTTTTTCTTTTGCCTCAGAGCACACTATAGCAGTGGTTTTACTACAAAAGGATGACCAAGGATGTGAGAAACCCAGAGCTTTTTTTAGTAAAGCACTTAGGGATGCATCACTGAAGTATAAAATCATGGAAAAACAGACATTTTCACTTGTTAAAGCAATTAAGGACTTTAGATTTTACATACTTTATTCTCATGTGGTAGCCTATGTACCAAACACTATTGTCAAGGAAATCCTAGCTCAAGATGGAATTGAGGGAAAAAGAGGTAAATGGATTGCTACCATTTTAGAATATGACATTGAATAAAACCTACCAAATTGATAAAAGGACAGGGATTGGCTAAACTCATGACATAAATAAACTGCCAAGCCTTGGACATAAACGAATTGGACAACGAACAGGAGATGGCAACTCCACAAATCAGCTAGGCCTTCTCAGATTCCCCTTGGTATGCTGATATAATCTATGTGTTACAAAACCTGTAGGCTCCTCCAAGGTTGTCCAAAACAAAAAGTAAATTTTTAAAGATGAAAACTTTAAAGTTTTGCATTTTATATAGTGCTCTTTTTTGGAAAAATCATGAAGGGATCTTATTGAATTATTTACTAAAGAATGAAGCTGACAAGACACTTCAAGATTTCCATGCATGAGAATGTGGTGGACACCTCTACTGGAAATCAACTGCAGATAAGATCTTAAGGGTTGGTTTCTATTGGCCAACCTTGTTTGCTTATGTCAAAAAATTTGTTACCTCTTGCCACAATTGCCAATTTTTTGAGGGCAAGAGAAAACTATTACTTTTACCCCTGAAACCCATCTCTACTGAAAAACCATCTCAACAATGGGGTCTTGACTTCATTGGAGAAATCCACCCTCCCTCCTCTGGCCAGCATAAATGGATCCTTACTGCCACTGATTACTTTACCAAATGGATAGAGGCCATACCTTCCAGACGCCACAGATGCAGTAATCATAGGATTCCTAGAAACCAACATATTATCCAGATTTGGCTGCCCCACAAAAATCATAACAGACAATGCTGTAGCTTTTAAATCAAGAAAAATAATCAGTTTTTGTAATAAATACCATATTACGTTAGGCCATTCCACAACCTATTATCCACAAGGAAATGGACTAGTTGAATCCTCCAACAAAAGACTTATCAATATTATTAAGAAATTGTTGGAAGAAAATAAAAAGACTTGGCATAAGAAACTGATAAATGCACTATGGGCAGACATATTAACAACTAAAAAATCCATTAGCACTAGTCCTTATGAATTAGTCTATGGCATGGAGGCAGTATTCCCTTCATCGTTGGGAGTTCCTATTATGAAACTACTTCAAGAAGCTCAAGTGTAATCCAATGATATCCAAAGGAGGATTAATCAGACCATAAATCTACAACAAACCAGAGAGGAAGTGTATCAAAGATCCCAAATATGGCAGGAAAAGCTCAAGAAGAAATTTGCTAGAAGAACTAAAGGAGAAGATTTCCACCCTAGAGACAAAGTGCTAAGATGGGGTTCCAGAAGAGAGGACAAGGGGAAACATGGGAAGTTTGAATTCCTATGGAAAGGTCCATATATTATCCAGGCTCTACAAGGAAATAATACATATTATTTGAAGAACTTGGATGGTACATCATCAGAGGAAGAACCAGTCAAAGGTCAAATGGTAAAACATTACTTTGAACCTACCTATTAAGTTTACCATGATGATTAACCTATACATACCATATCCTTCGTAATGTCACAGTTTTGATTGGACAGTGACTTTTGGAGTTGAAGCCTGAAGAGAAGGCCCTAAGCTTTAGAAGTATTATTATCATACATAAAATAAAGCAGCAGGAAGAAGAAAATTGCAGAGCACAGTCAAAGTCACTCTGAGGCTATCTGATCTGTTGTTCTTGACTTTCCATTAGGAAAAGCCATCCCCAAGTGGAGCCAGTGTTAGGCCCCTATACCAATAGGTGTCATATGTCATGATTGACTTGATGAACTGTGTAATATGTTCATACATTTTCATGTTGCAAAGGTTTTCTATATTTTCAAAAAATCAAAAAATTTAAAAAATGTAAAGAGAGTATACCCTAAAAGAAAAATCAAAGGGTAAAAAGAATAAAGATGGTCTAAAAAATGAAAGAAAATTATCCCCAAACTAAAAAAGACCAAGAAAGTGTGCAAGCCTAAGTGCCACTACTTTTTCATTTTGTGTAATAAACAATTGTGTGCAGCTTGTTACTTATGCCACAATTTTTGAAGAGTCAAACTATTTAAGCTTGGCTCATTCATCTTTCAATTTCATGTCGTAGAAATAGAGAATAAATATCTGACCAAATAGTGTAATCTTGGCAGATAAGTAGATAGGTAGAGTAAATAAAAATGAGTTCAACAGTTTAATCTGAGCCCTTGGATGTAATAAGTATAGATTTAGATAGAAATCATTATCTAAAAGAAAAGGAAGTTCAAGAGGGTTTTCCAGTTTAAGTGCATCCTAATAAAGAAGAAAAAAATGCTAGGTTAAAGTAGGTAGGGTAGGTAGATGATGTTGCAGAATTATGTGTGATGAATAATGTCTCTAAGTGAGTTAATCTTTCACTTTTTCATCATAAGGCAAAGGCATACACTACATTGAAGACATCAAAAGCAAAGTAAAGTCACAATGATTAACTCCCCTTCTCATTTTCCCTAATTATTCACTAACTTCCCCTAAGGACTAAGGTATTTGCTAAATTGGAGGGACTTAGAGCATTTCTTTGACTTTTGGAGGGACCGGACCCTTGGCCCAATATTTTCAAAAGCCTAAGTACTTAAAACCATCATTCATTCACTTTCGTAAGTCTTTTCTTAAAAGTAAAATCCTATTTTATTTAGGAAAAATACACAATATTACATAAAACCCCTTTTTCCACTTATGCCTAAGTTAAATGTACACTCTGATGTTTTACTTAGCACTTTTTATCACATTGTTTCGTATTAATTTCTAACATATATTATATAACTCCTGAAAAAGTTCATCCTTTCTCGTATTATTAAATATATATAGAAATCCCCAAAATGTTAAATATCCCGCCCCTAGTTAAATATAACCGTAAACAGTGTTAAAATCGGATTAATGGGTTAATCATTGACTCATTAAGAAACTGATCCCCCGCTGCATTAGCAAGGAATTAATTAACCCTCACAGTTAATTAAGAACCTCTGTGACCTATTATAATCACCCCAATATAATTAATGAATTGTTAATTATATTGGGCCTGCCGCAGTTAAAGTTTCGCCATATCACTCGTCCGATCACGCTCCCCTCATCCGACAATCGTTATTGATATCATGCCCCCTGGTGACCACGCGTTAATGCGCGATCACCAAGCGGTTTCCATCTCGTACCTCCGCCATGCGTCATGCAATCAACGGGATCACTGGCTCCCAGCCGAATATCGCCCGATCCCAAAAGCTGTGCGACACCATACCGCTGCATACGACAACCTGCCCTATCGTACCTATGTCATTTGCCCGATAGCTAAAACCCAGCTCACCTAGATTTTGTGAATAAAACCAACGAATGTCATTTTCAATGTTTTATACAGCAGCCCGTGATCCCATGCAAAGTGACATCCCAGTCAACTGCTAAAGCTTTCCTGCAGAAATTTTGAATAATTTAACACATATTCAATAGAGATTATCCTGATCATGTAATATTGCGGAAAACATACACAATACATAAGCTCCTCTACGTTGATCATCAATATAGTAGCATCAATAA
>APFE030362391.1:50899-68359 GCA_000404065.3 Pinus taeda | reverse complement strand
CATAATACTTCTCACAAGTATCTCCACCTCTGTTACACACAATACAGCTCAGATCTGAATCAATCACTAGCTCAAATCTCCTTAGCTGCTTCCCTGCCTCCGCTGCTCAATACCTGCTCAAGAACTGATGATAATTCCAAGGCAACAACGTATTTCCTTAGCAAAATCACGTGAGCACAAGGGCAAATACGTGGGAAAACTCATTGGCATACTCAATCCCTTGATTGTGCAAGATCTGATGCACAACTATAGTCACAACTAATAGCAATCTGATTCTCTAACACCTGTCCCTGCTGAACTTAACATGCACTGACATGCAACTGAGTTAACTGATGTATTCATTAGTTGTATTATGAGTTAATAACTTGTGAATTAATTAATAACTAATTCACCCAACTCATCTTTAGTCTATTTTCCAGTTAGACTAAATACAACCAGTTTAACAAAGCTAAACTGAACACAACTCCATCAACTGCACCTCCAGTCCACTAAACTCAACTCACTTGAGTTCTAACTGAAGTCCTGCATGCAAATATTAGTCATCCCATAGGTAACCACGTATTTCCTTCTGCGATCTGCATGTACCACATCCGTAGCTCATCCTGAAGTGCTCCAAGAGAATAAGACAAAGTTTATAGTCTAAATATTATTATGAGCTAATAATATTTGACTGTTCTATATTTAGACTGAGCAGTCACTCCGCTGTTATCTAAAAATAGAAGTCCATCTATTTTTCCCAACTTGATCAATCATCCATAAACAGCAACCTGCAATCCATAGATGATCCATATGTCTAAAAATAGCCATAGTCTAAAAATAGACTTGCGCCAAAAATAGCCTGCGGGCCCACTTAGTGAAGGCGACTCTTTTCACTAAGCTCCATCATCTTGATGCAATCTCAACAAGCATTTCTTGTTGCACACTTTTCAACAATAATCCTCAAGAAACTAGCCCACTCATTCACTCCTAGAAGATAAATGAAAATATGTTATTTTTCTAATATTTAGTCATTAATTTACTTAAAATACTAAAATATATGTAAGGTACAGTCTTATCCCACATATAAGCATAATTAGCACAACCACATTAGTAAATATGGTTGATATATGTCGATGGGTGTGTATATTAATTAATTAATGGAAATTTATTATGCTTCAAACCTCGAAAAGAATAATCATAGTTTTCATTAGTAAAAATGGGTTTATTAAATATTTTCCCACAACATTGTGCTAATTAGTTAAAATAATGAAATTCCTTTGCATCGATGAAATTTTCTCATTAATCAAAGGCATTGTTTCAATAAAAATAGTCTACAAACTTCATACTCATGAAATAAATATCATTTATGAGAGGATGAATCATTTTACCATCAGTTCTTAGTGATTAATTTTATTTCAATGCTCCCATGAGGGTATCAAGCTTGGGTTCTTGAAGGAATCTATTGTTGTAAATTATCATCACGAAGATATAACTACCAACCACTCTTTTATAGATTATGTCTGGTATATAAAAGACATATAATCGCTGATATAAACAGTGTAAACATTGTTATAATCTTCTACCTTGGATCATCCCATGCACATATATATACCATAGAGAAAATTTCTAAAGTTAAAAGAAATATTATACATATAGATGGTTTTCAATCAACCCTGATTGTTTTTGTCTAGGTTATAGCCAATAATAACAATGTTATTCATTAATTGCTATAAATACCCATTCTCTTTCATATTAATATTAAATAAATGTTTGTGTTTAGGCTATAACAATAATACCAATGTTTTTCATTAATTGCTGCAAATGCCCATTCACTTTCATATTGATATTAATTAAATAGAAACACATAAACTATCATCGTATCACTTTAAACCAGAAAGAACTAAAATAATTTGATTTTTCATTAGTAAATGGTGATTTAATTAAATATTTTCCCATAGCTTCAATGGTTAAAATTCATAATCCTTAGTCTAATCATAATCCCCTTACTAACTGTCATTTTTTACATTTACTATATGTACAACCCAACCATGCTATATGCTTCCAACTCTGTAATATGTGTGGTCACACCCTTATCCATTGTGATGGTGTCTATCAATCAAATCTGTAATGCAATGTAATCTGGGCAAAAACAAAATGCATCACTACAGTACCTAATATTTCTATCACTCTACATTAACTTGGAAAAGGTTTGTAATGAGGTCATCATTAATGAACTAATCCAGAAAGGAATAAATATGTAAAAACAAATTGAAACCGATACCAAAAAAATATAACAAGAGCAATAGTGTTTTCTATAGCTTTCAGTGAAAATTATTTTTAACAATCTAAATGACCACAAATGATGATTAGATATTAAGAGAACATGCACAAATGGAATGAAAAATGAAACACACAAATGGAAAGAGGCCTCTTGATTTGTTCAAGCACTTAATAGTGGATACAGAGGGATGTGGCTCGATTCAAAATGACTAAACAATTGGCAAGAAAACAAAAACAATTCTAAAAATTTTATTGTTTGGTTGGAAAGTAAAAAAATGATTCAATCGCTTTTCATCTCATCCCTTATTAGAAAATCCAAAATAAAAACTAAATATCCATATCTATGCACAAAAATTTAATTCCTCAAACTCAATTCCAATATAAACTCCTTATAAACTTAAAAATAAATAAAATAAAATTTATAAAATAATAAATTATATCTCATAAATATAATATAAATAAACAAGAATAAACCAGATTAAAAAACAAATTATGAAAATGACATACATAATCTTGTCGCAAGAAAAATGTGACTAGTGTAATCAAAGAGAAGTTATAATCGTAAAGATGGAAGTCACTCCATGTTTAAACCTTATTAGGTTGGTCTCCAATAAAACAAAGATTAGTTTATTTTACAAAGCTCTCCTAATCCATTATCAAACATCGCACAATGGCTAATATACTTGAGGAGATAAATGATATCACTACCATGATATCACTACCATTGTCAATCGATTTTGACATTTGGGGATTTGAATTTCAGTATTATTATATCCATCAATATGAGAATACTAGACAGACGTAGAGAAAACTTGCCTTAAAGGCTATTGAAATTGTACTAGTGTTGGAAACCTATTATCCTTGGCATGGGAATAAGTAGGGGTAGAAGGGATATTGGCTGGGAAAAAGAAAATGGATCACATTTATTAGTTCGAAACCTCAACCCAAAATCCAAATAAATAAGTTAATGGGATATATTCTAAAGAATATAATAATCAAAAATTTATGATTGATTGTTTAGGTTAAAATTATATATTTTTATAATAACATAATGATTTAAATTTTTAAAATATTTTATAACACCTTGATTATGGATAATGTAATCCATATAATATTTTATTTAAAAGTATATATTATAATAAGAGAATGTTATTTTTAAATAATCTTATTTTCTAAAATTTTAACATTGTAAGTTACTAAAATTTCATTTAAATTGGCAATACTTTCCATTAAGTTGCGCAATATCTTTTACTTAGCTTATCAAATTAATTTTGATGGAAAATCATTTCCTTGTTACTTTTATTATTTTAATTCTTAAAATCTAATATATATGATTTCCAAACCAACAAAAAATTTATGCGAACTTGACGTTCCTCATAGGAAAATGTTAACTCTTTTAAGTTACATTTTTAAGGTTAACAGTTCTACATACATTTTAGAAATTTAATGTTAGTAATTTTAAACTGAAACAAACTTTTACAGAAATTTCTTAAATGGGATTAGTAATTTAATTTTTATTATATATAAAAAAATAAAAAAAATTAAATAAATATCTTACAATAATTTAAAAAATTATAATGAAAAAATTAACATAATTATTATTTTTTCCATTAAAGAAAGGAGTTGTGTATGGAGGGGAATTGCTCCGACACTAAAAGTCGCGGGAATCAGTCTAAAAAAATTCAAAAAAAATTGTGGAAAGAGTGTTTGAATCATGTTTTTGATGGTGGAAATAGATTCGACACCATGAGAAAAACTTTAGAGCACCTAAAATCTTAAAATTTAATAACTATAACTTAGATTTAGAAAAATCTCCACCAGATTTTCTCAAAATATAACCTGAATTTCCATAACTTTCAAAACAAAAAACAATTGCTTTAAATTAAGACTTAAACAAATTAACTCATTATTCAACTTAATGAAAATGACAAAAACGCCACGTTCATGTCATTAAATTATTTTCATACCGCATGTACCATTAAGACATATATCATCTCATAGGAAGTAGAGCAATTGAATGCTCATTAATGGCAGACTTCACTTCCTTCGAGATCATTTTTCTATTTCTTATTGTTGATTTTAATCAAGTTCGTTGGAAGAGATCTTGAGAGGAATTGATATGATTTATATATTTAGAAAATGTCAGGTTCAAATCTTATAAAAAGCCACATAAAGCGCTATTGCACGATGAACATGGTGTGTCACATTCCCTCTTGAACTTATTTTTGTGTGTATGACTGTATGGTGACAACATTATGGTGACATTCTGACATGGTGTGTCACATTCAAATCTTATAAAAAGCCACATAAAGCGCTATTGCACGATGAACATGGTGTGTCACATTCCCTCTTGAACTTATCTTTTTGTGACCATATGATTGTATGGTGTCAACATTATGGTGACATTCTTACACGGTGTGTTACATTTGGTAGTTGCTAAATTTGCGATTATTGTATATTAAATGTTTTTGATATGGGATTTTATAATTCCACATAACACGCTGAGTGGTGATGAGAGAGAACAAATACGTGCAGCGTGTTATATGGAGTTATAAAACCCTATTTCAAGAAACATTTAATATACAATATTCTACTGAAATAAGAACCGCATGTCACATTCCCTCCATTGCATTGACCGTTCAGCTATCCCCTTGGGTCCTTAGTATATAACAAACCGCATGTCACATTCCCTCCATTGCATTGACCGTTCAGCTATCCCCTTGGGTCCTTAGTATATAACAAACGTAGTATATCTGTTATACGTGTTGGAGGGTCTTTTGGTTGATGGTTTGGATTAATTTGGTTAGAAATTTGACAGAATTGTTTGTTGGAATTACTAATTTGATTTCTGAACTATCCGCACAATCCGAATTTCTCACCAGATTTAAAAACCACACATCAAGATTAAAAAAAAAAAACTATTTAAACCATAAAAAATATATTTAGAAAAAAATTCCAAACACCGTTTAGATACATGGCCATGGTGTCTAACATTATGGTGATATCATGACACTAATTGATCATTCCCTCGGTGACATCGTGACTCAAATTTTGCATTCCAAGGATACCAAAATAAACGAAAAATTGCAGAGACCGTCCAACCATCGCCTGCTGAAGACATACATAACCATGGTGTCAACATTATGGTGACATCACGACTCTGTAGTTGCGCGTTCGCTCGATACCAAAATAAACGAAAAATTACGCCGGTTGACACGCGTTGCGATGGTGACAGCATTATGGTGTAATTGCGCAGTCCCTCGATACCAAAATAAACGAAAAATTTACAGTCATGCGGCCAGTTGACACGCGTTGCGATTGTGACAGCATTATGATGACAACATCACTCTGTAATAATTGCTCATAGTCATTACACGATTCACGTGAATTTCTGTACCACGCAAAAGAAGTACAATACTAGCCTATCCACAATCATTTAAGGCCATTCATTTGAAGTTACGCTTGGCATCCAAAATGGTTCTCCGCCAAAGACTGCCAATATGACTAAACAGGAGTTGCAGGAGACAGCCTCGTCCGTCGTGATGTTCTGCCAATACGACTAAGCAGGAGTTGCAGGAGACAGCGTCGTCCGTCGTGATGTTCTTGGAAGAGTTTCCGAAGGGATTCACAGTTATGTCGCCGTTTAATGGTTAGGTTGGAAAGTTTCCTCTTACCTGTCTTGTGCTCCAATTTTGAATAAGACTATGTACACCAAACCAGAACAAAACTATGTAAACCCAAAACTGCTCCGGGCAAGAACTTGCCGAACAAATACCTTGGATCTCCGGAAGCTCGTCTTCGAACTTCGGAATGTACGAAACTAACTCCTGCAATTCTTGCTCGCCCGTACTGGTGACATTGGCTATAGAGGCGTGGATCAGCACTGCGAAAGTTTCAGACACAGAACGAGCAGCGTTGACGGTAATGAAAATTGCTCACAAAATGTCTTGATATATCGTTAACTTTTGCACTCAATAATCTGGTTGCCAACGCCTCCATGTGAAACATGTTCCTCTCTTCATAAGCTGCATATTGAAAGATTTAAGATCCCTGCGGGAGGGTTGTTAAATTATGGAGTTTTGGAAGTATTTCTCTGTGCTCATTGTTTTAGAAAGATTAACATTTACAATCCTCAACTGCAGGATTCATGTTGAACTGATTCGTGTTTAAGATCAGTGATGCAGGATTGGATTGTATTGAAGTTCGACTTTCTTAACTAGATATCTGAAATCATGTTCAAGACCAAAGATGCAGGATTGTATTAAAGCTGAACATTCAAGACCAAAGGTACAGGATTGTATTGAAGTTGAACTTTTTTAACTGGATTCCTGGATTCTTCTTCACGACCAAAGATACAGGATTATATTAAAGCTGAGCGTTCAAGACCAAAGGTACAAGATCCAAGATTGTATTGCAGCTACTAAAATTATGTTCGTTGTAGTTTGTTGTAGTCTGTAGATTTGTAGTTTATAGATTTCTTGCAGCCGTATTAAACAGATTAAGGATTTGGTTCTGTGTCTGAATCTTTCGCAGTGCTGTTTGATGTTTGTGCCGTACTTTAGGCATTAAGTTTTGTTGGGTATTTTGAACAGAAGGAGATCCCGTTCTTTTCTGTGGTGTTTTGAACATACAGAGCAGTTTTGTTGGGTATTTTGAACAGATGGAGATCCCGTGTGTTTGTGGTGTTTTGAGCATGAAGAGCAGTGCTGCATCTACGCCATTATTATGTATTTTCTTTGTAGTAGTCTCGTACTGTTCTCGTACGGATTTTCTGAAATTGTATGTTTTCAAGTTAGTTCGGAATCGAATTGAAAAGTCAGATTCAGCGTTGCAATTTCAAATTTTTCCTTGCTGTAAAGTTAAGATTCGTTAATAGTTATTGGTTTTTTTGGTTGTAGTTATTTGGTAGATGTATGTGTTTTATGCAGATGGATGTATAAATGTTTTATGCAGATATATAAGTGTTTGTTTTTTTTGGGTGATTATATTAGTATAATTGTGATTAAATAAAATATATTTTAATGTAATTATAATTAAATAATCATTTAATATTTAAATAATATTATTGTGATTAAGTACAATATTGCTTAATTAAGTGTATTATCGTTTAGAAATTCACCCTGAATTTGATATTAAAATATTTCAAAGTTCCAGCTGTGCAATTAAGAACCCTGGAATGAAGCATAGAAAACCAATTAAATATAGAGTGAATGAGAAACTTAGGTCGATAAATAAAAGAACTTTGTCATTAGAGATTTTCCTTAAGACTTTGAGGCAATTTGGGCGCAATTGATGGAGAAGTTGTTAAGAATCTAATAGGCATTTCCGATTTTTTTTCACGGGAAAAAACAACCCTTCATATATTAATATATAGTCTGTTACAAATACAAAGTGGACATAAACCATAATATTTGTAAAGGAGTCATCTAATCAGGTGGAGGAGTTGCCGGGAAAGTCAAAAGTGGCTGGAATTCGGGCAACAAAATTTCAAAAAATCTTGTAGAAACAGTGTTTGAATCATGTTTTTGATGGTGGAAATGGATTCAGCACCATAAAAAACAACATCTAGAATACTTAAAATTTTGAAGTGTAACAACTATAACTTGAATTTACAAAAATCTTTGCCGGATTTTCTCTAAATATAACTAGAATTTCTATAACTTTCCGGGCAACTCCTCCGCCTTGTTAGACTACGTGATTTGTAAATAGTAAGGATCTTCGGTGATTATAAATTAGACATTTGCAGTAGAAAAAACAGAGCACTCTTGTTGCAAAAGCAAGGGAGCAGTTAATATAGCTCCAAATGACCAGTATTCATAAGGAAAAGAATCAGAAACATTTCCCGGGAAAACGAAAAAAGAACCTCAAACATAAGGAACCTACCAGAGCCAACAATAGAATCATGAGCCAAGCATTCAAAGTGGATCAGTCCAGGTTGGGCAATTAATCCACGATGCTAGAGCCAATCTGTCTAGAAATTCTGCATTCTACGTCCTGTAAATATGATAGAAGGAAATAGAGAGAAAACATATCCAGATAGAAGAGATCTGATCCAACTAGTGACGGAGAGACTAGATAGCCAGAGAGGATTTTCCCTGATAAAAACTGAGTTTATTACCTAAATGGCTCTCTAGGTGAGGTACCTGGAGAGTGTATAAACACTCAAACACACACTCTGTCTATCTTCAATCAGGGGAATGGCCTAGTACATATAGGCTTTCACACAATCAAGGTGGTTTCAACCACTCCCTAGATAGTAGGATCTGAGACCTAATCTTAGAGTGTCAATCTTATCCTTAAAACAACTAACTGTATCTTTCTTCATTAATTCTAACGCTCCCCCTTAATGGAGAAAGGGTACCGAACAATAACGTATGCCTGCTGGTCTTAGTCTCATCTAGGCTTACAATGGTAAAATACAGAGCTTTCATTTTTGTCTTCTTGCAGCAGAGCCCATACTTGTTCATTTGTGGATGAGGCGTCATCTTCACTTTGTTTGCCATGAGGTAGTGTTGTATTTTCACCTCATTTCTTCCCCTATGAAAGAAAGCTTGAATTCTTATTCTCGCCCTTCTCAGAATTATGGCACGCTGGATAGGAGAATTTTCCTTCTCACTATTTCCAGTGTCAATCATCTGAACGTTAGCGATGATTTCTTCATCATTCATTAATGCAACTTTTGTGTTGCCTTCATAAAGACATGGTGTTTCAAGCCATGCTTCAAGAAACTTCAATTCTTCTTCAAACTTCATTTCTTTTTCTTGCCTCCTAATATCTGCACAAAAAACAATGTTAGATTTATAAAGAGGACCACATTTTCTTTTGTCTTCCTGCTCCTTCAGGAGAGCTTTAATTTCTCCATCTCTCCCTACTCCATCCCTCTCTGCTGACATAATTATGCCTTCATCGTCTTCACTTAGTTCTGTTGCTGCAAGCATGTTTCAAGTTTGATCTATATGTGAGGATAGGCCTTAATTCTCACCAAATAGTAATTCATCAATAAGATTTTTTTCAATCATCAAATTGATCCACTCATCATGAGGCATATAAGTCTCATCAAACTTGATTTCTGCATTTAAAAAAATTTCAGGTTCTACAATAATGGATGTGTTTTCATCATCACAAGTTTCAGATACAGACACACATCCATCACCCATCATTGCATCTTCAATTTCACAATCAAATATGGGATTATTTTCAAGAGAAATATATTTAGCATCATTACCCTCATTCAAACAATGTTTCATCTCTAAAACATCCAATAAAAACTTTGTACTAAGAATCTCTCGATATTCATATATTATGCTGAGTATGATGTTGCCATCTACTGCAGATGTATAAGACTTAATGCTGATGCATCTCCATTATCATTAATAACATCTTGAACATAATCCAGTAAATTTACCTTCCATAGTACTGTTTTCATTTCGTTTGCCCATATTTCATAATTCATACCTAAAAAAGATGGTAAATCTAGCATTAACCATTTCATAATCTCACCAAATTCCAAATCTACATCTTGATCAGCTACAGGTCCATCAACGTCAACTTGAAACACATCACTAAATTCAACAAGACAATATTTTTCATTTCTCCTTTCATGCTTTCTCCTTAGTTTTCTATGAGACTCTTTCAGTTTACTTTGAAGACCCATTTTCTCCCCTATCAATTTCAAATCTAGAAGTCAATCCACCACAGTCAAATTCTCCACCAGCACTCGAATATCTCCACTGGCTCTATGACTCCACAGACAGGTCAAACAGTCTCCTCTTCAGGGAAATACACACACAATGAGAGATTTCCTCACACTACTACCAACATCCCACGTCTCTCACTAGCCCCACGTAGATCACTTCACAGGAAGTTCTTGAACAGCATCCACAAATTCTTCCTGAACAATAGTTCCTCACACAGCAGATAAAATATGATAATGTCAATTCGGGATTTCCACAATAGCCACCAGTCTCCCACGCGAAGGCACCAAGCTGCAACTTGTTTTGCACCAGGCTATGACCGATTTTGATGTGTTATGCCACCACCGTGTCCGATCTAAACTTTCATTGCTACACAATAATGCTTCCACCAGCGAATATCCTAAGACTGGTAAGGGCTTCTTGGGATCTTGGATTCTGGCACAAGTTTAGGGCATTCATACCACAACACTCATGGAAGGTTCACTGCTAGCCCTCTACAGCCATGCAAACAACAGATCTAATGCAGCTCTATCTCTGTTAATAGCAGTAGATCAGCAAAACACCAACATGCACCACCGTCACTGTGGGTAGAGCCATCGAACTGTGCCAAAGAGAAATTACTTCGTTTTATAATTGCCCTCCTTTGTTTTGAGAAGATTGGGGGTTGGAGGCTGCAGCCTTGTGCCTACTGCTTCGACGCTACTCTCGCCTTCACTACGGACTCCTTCAATTTTGCGCAGACTCCACCACGCAGGCAGCACACAACATATACAGAACAGGTAGCACGATACACCAAGACAGAGCATTCATACCTCAGATGTCATATCCACACAAGCTACCAACGATCTGCTACATCATGAATTCAACAACACTTGATTTGTTTGACAGATCAACTCACTCCACCTTGGAGCAGATTAACTCACTCACCCGACAGACGATCCATGTAGTAATGACACTGCACCTCATCCTTCAAGGTGAAGTGCTTCGACAAAGAGGGTGCCAACCTTGAACCCACCAGAACCTGGCAGATCCACCTAACTGTGACCTCCTCCAGGCATACAAGAGACAACGCCTCCATGGTCAACACATCGAACTCAACTCGATGATCAACACAAGTTCGATCTACTCTATCGAGTTATGTTCATGGATCCTGCCTCTCGTCTTTGATTCAAAACATGATTGTTGACCGCCTTTCCTTCGCTGGATTTCAGTGGGCCTCTACACATAATGCGCAGAATTGGTCATCACAACAAATTGCCCCTCCACCAGATATGCCCTATGGCAACCATTGTTTCCTTGTTCACTCGCAAGTCGGTGGATCTTGGTCACACTGACAGGCTGCAAACCACACGGATCTTGTCTTTGGCACGAACATAGTTCCTTCTCGACAGAGCGCTCCCAGTGTCTTCAGCCTCTTCCATGACTCCTTTTTTCTGTGCAACAGGCTTTCGCAACCATGCAGCGTCCATCTCAAGTTAATAGCTCTCCCTAATGGTCACGTAGCTTAAAACAATGGGTGCAATTTACCATCGCGGACTCGCGAAGGTCTTCGCAACTGCACACTAAATATTTGTGACAACCAATTAAATGAAAAATGCGTGGAAGGGTAATAGTGGGATCAACGCGATTATGCACCTAACACTTGTGACGATCAATAAATAAAAAATACGGGAAGGATAACAGTGGGATCAGAGCGATTAGCGCTTCACGCGCTTGTGAATATTTTACCTTAGTCGCGCTCTTCACTCAGCTTACAATATTGACAACCTTGAAGCTCTGATACCATCATAAAAACTGAGTTTGTTACCTAAAAGGTTCTCCAGGTGAGATACCTGGATAGTGTATCAACACTCATACACACACTCTGTCTATCTTCAATCAGGAGAAAAACCTAGTACATATAGGCTTTCACACAATCAAGGTGGTTTCAACCACTCCCAAGATAGTAGGATCTGATACCTAATGTTAGAGTCTCAATCCTATCCTTAAAACAACTAACTGTATCTTTCTTCATTAATTCTAACATCCCTAAGGTCGAGGGGATAGTTGTCCAAAGATTTCCCCCATAAGGCTAGTACTTCAAGGAACAAATGGGAAGTGTGTGCTCGAAGTCTGTATAAGACTAAACACGTCTATGATTCCTGTGTTTAGTGGGGCCAATCTCTGAGAAGTATGCAACAATTTTTATTTTAAGGATAGTAACACTAAATCAAAGACAACATTGTCAATGTGAAATATACATTGCACAACGCCATAACCTAGAGAACATAAAGTGGAATGACCCGAAAATCAGGGTGGCAAGTTGATCAACTGCGAACGCAAGCAAAAATGGAGATACATTCACATCATAGTGGAAATGCAGGGAAGAAGAGACATCTGCCCTGACAACGATGGCAAAGGGATAGTGAATAAATAAATAGGATCCGTCCTCGGAGTTTGATTTTTAGAGGCCTTCTGGATTACTTGTGCAAAGCAATACTTCGCTGGGCTGAAAAATAAGATTGTAATCTTGAATCAAGTCGATTAAACATATTTATCTACAAACTGCCATTCAAATTTATGACAATTAACTTATATATATATGAAAACCTCTTCATTTGTTTAACCTGTCTCTGTTGGCTTTTTAATTTTTTTATCATCCATATATTACATTTAAAAGCACAAAAATATGTTGTGGAACGTCACATTCCATGCCTAGCCGGATTTCTACATTTTGATTATTAAGTTGGACGACTGTGTCATTAATGACAAATTATTTGTGTGGGTTACCATTCATCTTCAATTTCGTTTACATTGTCATCATTCATTCGATTCTTTTAGAATCTTCTTCGCTTTTGAATTGTACACCTATCTGATTATGCTACAGAGAGGCAGATCATCCAGAGTGAGGTGTCAATACTGTCAAAACAAGTCGGAATTAAGTTAAGACGTTTTTAGTGTAAAATTTAAAATATTTTAATAATCTTTATATTTATTTATATATTGTAATTATACTTAGTTTTTATGTATTTTTAAGAAGAATTTTTATATTTATTTTTATACATGGCTTCAAGATGTATCTAGATTTCACATGTATAAATAAATAATTTTATCATTAATATGACACTCTTTTTTTTTGCTCTTTCATTGTGGAGTTTATTTGGGCTTGTATAGTGGTATCGGAGCCCTGGTTGAGTTGTTCCTAAACTCCATGTATTTTTAGTCTATGGTAAAGGAGACACGAAGTGTGAAGACTGTGAAGATAGAGTGTAGAAGACTATGAAGATAGAGTGCAACAAAAGGTTAATCCAATGGAGCAATGCAGTAGGATGCCCAAACTATTGACTCTCTGTAAGTTTCATATCTTTCAGTCATAATGAAGGACGATTGGAGAAAATGAGTGGCATAACTTTTTTTAGTGATTACATTTACTGCAGTAAACAATAGTTTAAGCATAGTGTTCGCATTTATCACAATAAACATGAGTTTTGACAATAAAATTTATGAATGATAATAAGATACATTTACTGCAAACGGAGATGTCTGAAGGATACAAAGTTTGAATGATACAAGTTTTTTGCAAATGAAGAATACAAAAAACTTTACTGAAATTTTCACTGAAGTATTTGTGAATGATACTTAAAATGAAGTATATATATTTTGGTGGTTTGAATAAAAATTTTAATTGAAGAGTGGTCAATTTTCTAGCTAGGCTATTTTTGAAACTTACCACTAAACCACAAAGCCAACTTTGTTAAAACAAGAGGAGAAACAAATTTATATCTTTTCAAAAGTATTACATATAATTTGAATTTAAAGGATTTGAAGAATATTTCGCTACATAACGATTATGACTTCAATAGTTTCCATAGTTGGAGTTGTTCTTAATGGAAAGGAAAATTATCAAGAGTGATTTAGAAAGCTTAAAAGTTTCCTTGTTTTTAACAATTTGTGGGAAGTTTGTCAAGGTAAGAAGGATAGTGATGGAAAATAAATTGCACTAGAGTCGCCTGATAATGAGAAGTAGCATGCAATATGGGAGACAAAAGACAACAAGGCATATAAATTAATAACTACATCGGTGACAGAAGAGGTAAGCAAATATATCATTTCTTGTGGTATTGCATTCGAAGCACTAAAGAAGTTGAAAGAATTATATGATTCACACTCAAAACTCGAAATTATTTAGTTATTGTTAAAGTTGTTTAATT
The DNA here is from genome assembly GCA_000404065.3 of Pinus taeda. NCBI lineage: Eukaryota > Viridiplantae > Streptophyta > Pinopsida > Pinales > Pinaceae > Pinus > Pinus taeda. Next base: position 54,216 of record APFE030362391.1, on the reverse strand, counting down.
TGAAGATGAAGGATAATGATCCTTTGAAGATTGCCTCTGAAATAAAATTCATTTTTCATGATATAGAAGCGACTAGAATTAAAGTAGATTTACAACTTACACTTAATATAAAAGTCCTTCACCCTGTCTATTCAAACTATTTGGCATATCTCCAAGCTAGTGGGCAGCTAAAAGACATTACATTTGATAAACTAGTACGCAAAATAGCTGAGAGAGAAAAAGCCTTTGGGAAGAAAGAGGCTCCTCCTAACTCTAATGTAGAAACATTGTGCCTTTCAAAAAACTATCAGAAGTCTCATGTTGAAACTTCTAGAGGTGATAAAAGTAGTAGAGATCATGGTAGGAGAAATTATAGAGGAAATGAGGGGCAAAAATAATCAGGGAGACAGACAACAAAGGAATTTTAATGATAGACTATCTATCAAAAGTTTTAGATGTGGTAAAATTGGTTATACTACTACTAACTATAAAATACCTTGGGATAAAGTCAATGAAAGGAGAGAATAATTGAATGAAACGAAAGATCAACCACCACGAGATAAGGGAAAATCACCAGAGTTTGCACATTACATTGTTGCAGACTGTAATTTTAATATTAATGATGTTTTCAACACTACATTCTCTTCATGGCGAGATAGTTGGATTTTGGATTCAAGAGCCACTTGTCATATGACATTTAGGCGAGATTTGTTTGAAACATTCAATGACGATATTGATGGTGTTACTTACTTTGCTGACAAGTATCAAATTAAACCATATTGCATTGGGTCTATCCGTTTGAAGATACCAAATTTGAAGATTATGTTCTACAAGATGTACTTTATATTCCACAGTTCCAGCGAAATTTGATGTCTCTTATCCATATTCGGCAGCAGGGGCATTTTATTCATATATTTGATGGCATTATCGAGATAAGAAGAACATATGATCATGCAGTTGTTATGACCGGTGTGGAAGAAGGTATGCTTTTAAAATTAAATGGTACTTCATCTACTAATTGTCGTGAAAATTATATTCTTCTGGCATAGTAAAGTGATATATTGTCTCCCAGCTTCTTGTGGCATGCTCGATTTGGTCACATCAATTATGGTAGCATCAAAATTATGAAAAAGAAAGGTATTAAAGGTATTCTAACAGTTCCAAGAAATATTATACCTTGTGATTCTTGTATTATAGGAAAGTATTGTAAACAACCTTTTCATTGTTATTCTTTTAGATCTTCATGAAAATTAGGTCTCATACATTCAGATTTATTTGGACCTATGCTTGTTGCAACTGCAAATGGAAATAAATATGTGCTGACATTTATTGATGATTACTTGAGAATGTGTTAGGCATATTTGTTGAAGAATAAGTCACAAGTGTTTCATGTTTTTAAAAAATTTCATTTGATGATTAAAAATGAAACTCAACAGAACATAGGCATTCTTAGCATTGATAATGGTGGCGAGTACACTTCTCATGATTTTGAAAAATACTTGAAGGAAAATGGAATCAAACATCAAACTACCATACCTTATAATCCACAACAGAATGACATCGCATAATATATGAATAGAACTTTCTTAATATGGTTAAATCTATTGTTCTTTAAGAATGTTAAGTTGATGTTTTGGGGAGAAATAGTGTTTTGCGCAGCTTATATTGGCAATCATTGTCCTTCTTCTGTCAACAATAATAAATCTCCTTATGAAATGTGGTATAATCATCTTTCTGTTGTTCAACATTTTAGAGTCTTTGGTTCTCTATGCTATGCATTAATTCCTAAACATTAGCACGACAAGTTGGGTGCTAGGAGTTGCAAATGTATTTTCTTGGGATATTCTGCTACTTCCAAAACTTATAAATTGTATGATGAGGAGAATAATAAGTTCATTCTTTCCAAAGATTTTATTTTCCTTGAATCAAATAAAATTAATTTCAATGTTGATAGGAAACCGGCTCATTTAAAGAAATTTGCATCTAAGAAGTTCTATTTTGAATTTGATAATGTTGTTCCAGACACCGAAGGGGGGGTTCCCATTCTAGATAAGTCCGTGTTTCTTCCATATTTGACTCATGAGAATGTTATTGTTGAAGAAAATTTTAATGATAGTAATGTTTCTACAAGACCAGAAATCTCTCTAGAAGAGCCTATTCTTGAGCCTGTTTTTCAATATGAGCAACCATCACTGTAGAAATTCCCACTGTAGATCAAAAGATTATGCAATATACTAAAGCAAAATACGAGATCTACTTCTACAACAAACTTGCGGAAGCTTAATCAATTATGAGCAAGATCAAATAAAACACATATAACAGAGAATAAGAAAGCAATCACACATGAACAGAGAAGAATACTCTGGGGAAAGTCCCAGCTAAAAACCTCGATCTATGTATTATCATACAGGAGGAAATATGTCTGGATTACACAAAGAATTAGATCACAAGCTATCCTACTCTTAGTACAATCCCTTAATACAACTCACAGACTGAATAAACACAACATATGCCTTCCCTCAGCCCTCCAAGCCTCCTATTTCCTTGGGCAGTTTCTCTTAGGGTCGAATGCTGCCACCTATGTGAATTGGCCTCATCGCACACTCATCAAACTCAAAAGTAACTGCGCAATCTCCAAGGAATGAATTCCTTCTACATGCAAGAGATATCCTCCATGGAATATTCCTGCAACAGATAGTACACTGTTCCATCATCTGATCTCAACTGGGTCTCTGACTGAGCTGACATGCATGAGTTATTTATGAGAGAATATTTAGTTATCTGAAGTGCGGAAGTTACATGCATGCATGCATTAGCTAATTGAACTCACAATTAGTTCAACAAACTATTTGAACTAATCTAACTGGACTTGACTTAGTTAACTGAGCAAACTAATTACAACTCATCCTGATCTCCTTTAATCAAGGGATAACTTCCTCAATCAATGGAGAAATTGGTGCAAGTCTTCACATAGAATTCACGTTTGATTTCCTACAGCTAATTAATGTTGGGTTGTGTTATATTCTTTCCACATAGTTAACAGGGGGTTTGAGGGGTACCCGTAACCCCACTTTATGGGGTCCGGGGCAGCGCCCCAGAAAATTTTGGTTTTGGACCCTATGTTAGGTTGGGCGGACCCACCTATGGTTTTGTGCATGATTTTCGCACATGTTTTTTGGACGCGATGGGTTTCGGTCCATGGTATTGGATCGATGGTTTTTTTTTGGTCCATGGTATTGGACGTGATGGTTTTTCGGTCCATGGTATTGGATGCTTCGGCATGTATAAACATGTATTGTAACATTGAAAGGAACATAATGAAAAATCAAGCTGGTAGT